>VXAZ01003679.1:149648-179773 GCA_013399875.1 Gymnorhina tibicen
TTTTTTGAAAAAGAGTCACGCTTCTTGCATAAGCAGACTTCCATAAATAACATTTACATTAAAACTTTGGGTTGCACGTCTAGCAGATATAAAATATAAGAGTTTTGTAAATGAGACTTGGCTTCAATCAGCAGGTAGACAAGTAGATTGCCAGTAAAGAAGGCTGAAGTTTCTTTAGAGATGTGTAACATGGGTAAATCTTTCCCTTGTGTGTGTCTTTTCTTCTCCTCAACCACTTTTCTTACCCCTTCCAGCTATCTAGCAACCCCAATGATGCTGATGTTCTTTAGTACAGCTTTCTGAAATATGTGGTAAAAATGGCATCCTAACCATTATGTACTAATACACTTCACTACATCAACTATGTTAACTATTTGCAAGCATGTAGAACAGAATCTCAAAATCAGAACTTGGGGGTTAGATGCTGTTTATACTGCCCTTTCTCCCTCCTGACCCTTTTGCAGTTTTTGGTGGGTTAGCTTTGGAACACTGACTTAAATTTTCTTTTAGTGGCCATGTTATTTGCAGCAACTTGTATTTCTCCCCCACCCTCCCCCTGATCTCACCACTAATGTCTTTGATTATATTCAGGGAAAACCAAAGGGAACAAACCCTGACATTACTGATATAAAGACAATCCGAGCCCACTTTTCTATTTGTACTGGGAGTTCAACAAAAGTGGGCCCAATAAAATGTATATGTGTGAACTTTTTAATATGTGTTGGGAATTCAGGACTTCTTAGAAATATTTTTCCATAGAAACTTACTCTCCTATTCCAGAGGCAAAGGGAGACTCTGTGATTGCTCAATTCTGTCTCATATGTTAAGTAGTCCTGTGCTTTGGATGTGCTTTAAATAGGTCTCTGCCCCTCAAAATAGGATTTGCTGCATATGTTTGACTAGAGGAAACATTTCAACTAAGCATGATTTTCAAATGCACAAATATGATATTTAGACCTTACAGAAAGTTAACTTTCTTCATTCCTTCTTTAGTAAGATTGTATTTAAATGAAGTATGTTGATGCATGTTTTAACACATGTTCATGACCTGCACAAGTCCCTGTCCAATAGTCAACTGAAAAGAAATGGGCAGCTATTCCATTCTTTTCCATTTGCTTCTGCTAGGAAAAGAAGATACATCTTTCTTGTTTACAGATGGAGGGACGTAAATTTCTACATCAGTGAGTACAATATGTAATATCAAAAATTTATTGTTTGGAAAGAAGAAAGTGGAATATCGTTCCTTGTTTTATAAGATTTTCTATCTTTTCATTGCTTTCATTTCCCTTTAATTTCAAGTCAGTACCTTGGCATCATCAACATTGTTATATAAGCAGTTTCTTTCATTATCTGTATTTTTACGTTTACAACAAATCAGAGCTTTGTCACAGTCATGAGATAGCCAGCAAATTAAATTGGTCTTATTCCCCAGAATGTGACAGATCTTCTCGGGATAAAATGAGTGGATGCATGAAAAATATCACACAATAATAAGGCGGTAGATAGACTGCAGATGAGTTTTCAGGTTTAAGTTATCCGTTCTAAATGATCTTGTGCTTCAAGAATATCATCTTCCCTGAATTCGATGTTCCATAACTAGGATTTCTATGACAATTAATCATCTATTATGCAATACTGACAATCATGTTGACATTTACAGACAACATATAGGGAGTGGGGTTTTTTAGGGTAAACTGTTTTTCTAGAACATAGTCTTTATTATAAAGTATTTTGAAAAATAACACCAAAAAGAATTAATTAGTAGGAAACACACAGATGTCTGTACATTAGACATGCAACAGGTTTGGAAATAGTACTTGATGATTATTATTTCTGATGTGAGATTATTTGCTAGACAAGAAAGAAGAAGTGACCAAGAAGTAACCTGTCAGTGGCATGCATCTGTCATTTCTGTTATTAATGAAGGCTCTGGGTGAAATTGACAGCTCCATTATTAAAATGGTCTTTCCTCAACAGACCACCCCTGTGTGTATCAGTAGGTCTGTAGGCTAAAAGTGCTGATATTTAGCTATATAATTTTTCAGACACAGGAAAATGTTAGACAAATCTTTCTAAGTTTTATGACTTTTAATCTGATCAACATTGCAATGCAAACAAAACCAGCAGTGATAGAGCAGTCTGAAAAGCACCAGTGGAAAGAGTGACTAGCTTAATTTTAATCAGCAAGCTTTAAGGAAAAAACATCATATAAGTCACAGTTGCTTGAGGGTATGGGGGGAGAGGAAGACTAAACTGATAAAAAGTCCACCTTCTTGAAATCCATTCTGCTATTAGTAATTTTCTCAATAGATTTTTGTATTAATGAAGTTCATTTAAAATAATCCATATGCCAATATTTGTCTAATTCTGTCAGCCTACTGACAAGGGAAATAAACACTTTCCTTAGCTATTAAAGTCAAACCAGATTCAATCAGATGTTTGATTTCTGTCACGTGGACTAGTCTGTCTTCTCAAATGGTTGTGACACATCAATCCATCTGATAAAAGGCGGTTTAAGGAAGGCAAAGCATGGCATTTTGATCTAGTATGTCAAGGTAATTTTTCCTTTGTTTTTGAAATATTCCAGTATCCTCCGACAAAAGCAATCTTCTGTATTTCACCCTAGAATTCATCTTAACGGGTCTTTAAAATATAATTACCAGAACAATGCGAGTTGGGAAGAACATATCTCACCTGTCTTACTCTGTTGCTGATGCTGTGGATATTTTGCATCTGAAGCAGCTTTACATTTTGCAGACAGAGAGAGAGGATTTTAGTGGTCAAAACAGTTGAAAGGAAGATTTAATCTGAATTCACTTTACTTTTTTAAAGCTTCTTGTTTCTCTGCTGCAGGACCATTTTGCATTTTTGTGACTCTTTTGACAGCATATAAAATTAAAAAGAAAAGTCGCTAATTTTGACAAACCTACTTCAGCAAAGAAACATCCCGACCTTTTACTCAGCTCTTGCTGAAAGGTCTGCAAAATAGTTTCCCATTAGCTGCATCTAATCAAAGTTTCCATGCTGGCATTTAACACTAGGTACATTTGTTTGTCAAATTTGCTATGGAAAGTCTGATTATTGGGAAAATTACTAGGGTCTGCTCCTTGCTCTGGGGCTGAACTGGTTTGACCCCTTTTGGTGGGTCACTCTGTCAATTTCCAAAAGCAGATTCTGTTTCTGGATTCCATCTTTCATAGAAGCTGTGTAGTGAGTCATCAATGACACTTACGCTTTTCTGACTCCTGTATGTACAAGACTTAAAATATACTTTCTTTATGTAGTGTGTCTGTCAAATAAAGGACGTAATTACTCAAACTTTCCTTTTAATATATATCCAGATTAAATACCACAATGAATAATTCATTTAAAGTCTTATGAAAGTAATTTATATGATCTAATACCGATGTTTGGTGGTCATGTTTGGTTTGCCTGATAGAAAACATACAAAAGTACCAGTCATGACCTCAAATGATTTATAATCTATGGCACTGATGGTCAGACAGAGAGGTAGTGTAACAGAGCCCAAGCTAATGAGCTGTGCTGCAGCTGGAGAGAGGAGTCAGCAGCAGAAATTAGGAGGTAATTACCCAGTGGCATAGATGAAGAAAAGGCAACATCAGTGGGACTTGGCTAAAAGCAGTTGGAAACATTCATATGGAATGTCTTACTAATTCTCATGTTAAGTCTGTGTGGAAACTGGGTCCAGATTCCCTGCTACCCTCTAGACTGCCATGTGGCAGTCACTTTTTCCAGTAGAAATATTAGCTTGCTGACCTACAGACCTCACATGCAAGAAGTAAGAAGTCACACCTAGCCCTTAATTATAGCATTTTCTCATGTAATGGATCTACTCTGTGAAAATGTTTTTATATTTCAGGTTTACGCTCAGACTCCATGTATTTAAATACAAAAGGGTGAAGAACACAGAAGAAAAAGGCATGTAATAATGCAACTTCATACTTGTGAGACAAAATTAGGGCAAGAGCGGAAGTTAAAATATTAGTCTTCACTATGACTGAGTCATCTCTTGGATAATACAAAGTACGCTAGGGGTATTAGACAGACCAGGAATATGATTATTACTAATTTTTGAAAAACCACTTCGCAGATCATTTACACTTTATAGGTGTAAATCACCTATAAAGCAACATTTGATGTGTAGTATAACTAAGCAGACTTCACAGTGTTTTCTAAAGATTATTTGGAAAGAAATGCCAGCATTACTTGAGAACATGGTTTTGAACAGCATGCCTTAGGATGAAGGGCCTTACATAGGAGGACAACAAGAAATGAGTAGACTGTCATCTCTAATGTAAAGCAAAATCTTTCTGTCCCAGAGGAAAGCAGCTGATCAACAGCTCTATAATTTTGGGTCACTCCACCCTGAGGACTCCACAAATGCTCAGTTGTCCATTTGGGTGGATATGGAAAGAAAATCTCAACTCACCCATGATTTCCTTTGTAATCTGGTATCACTATTGGGAGGAGGCAGTGCATGTTCTTGTAGAGTCTGGAGCATCTGCCAACATGATGGGCCCTGTTCCCTGCCAGGTGTTACTTTTTCAGATGGTAACTCTGGAAAAGACTTTGAAAGCTGGTTTTCGTTCTCATGTACTGGCTTTTTCACTGTATTATTAGAAGTACATTGTTATTATTCAGAATCTGCAAAATAATAATTTTTAAAGTTCTATATGAGAAATCTTAAGAAGTGGTTGGTTTTAAATAAAGACAGGAGGTCTGTGTTTTAATGTAACCTAAACAGGTTACAAACACAAACATCCTTCAGAACACTCAGTATTTGCAGAAGCATCACTTACAGTGACTACCACTGGACAGTGGATCACAATTCATCTAAGAAAAATTACTCTTCTTGTCAGTTTCTACATGGCAGGTTGTTCTTATTAGCCATTATATGGCCCTAAAGCTGCCTTAAAGATAGTACACTAGACAGCCAATTTAGAAAAGACAGTTTCAAAATGGAAATTTTATTTTCATCAGTAGTGTTTATATAAAGAAGAAGTCCTTCACTTAGAAATATTAATTAAAAGTTAAAGGACATTTTAGTAGCACAATATTGTTCATCTACAAAATGAATGATTATTTCTAATAGCAAAAGTGTCTTCAACCATCTTTCCAGGGACTCTCCAGTCACATGTAATGATACATCATGGGCTCTGTTACCATTCCAAGTCATTGTAATGGAAAGAACGAGACAAAGACTATGATCCCAGTGGGAGGTCTGCTATTCTTGGCCTTTGTTTTCCTTCTGCTCTTTTATTTCCAGCTATGGATTCTTCTCAGAAGAGTGGAGTAAGGAGATCAACAGCTTTATTAGGTACACAGACATAATACATTCTGATTCTGATCTTGGATATCTTTGTCTTTTTTAAAAAGGGTGACCTAAATAAATAAGCAGCAAATAATTCGACTCCTCATAGAGACAAAAATGTGAATTTTCTCTATTTAACAAAATCACATAGAAACCAAAATATCAAATCAAGCAGTTATGCTTTCTTGCGATGCGTGTAAAACTTAGATTTTCCTTAATTGGAAGTATCTGAAATTCTTCCTCCTAAGTAGAGGAAAGATAAAAAGGAAGATAAAAATGGAGTTTTCACTTACAAAAATTCATAGCAAATCAAGGGCCCTAGAACATTTTTCTACTGATCTACTTAGCTGTGAACTCTCAAAATCTTGGCTAGAAGACCACTGAGGACATGTTTTAAGGAAAATACAAGATTAGAAGAAAAGGACTTAACTACACTCATCGAGTACATTTATTTTGTACAAATTGCATGCATACTATAAACAAATAATACATTTGGATCCATACAGCTACTCATCTTTGGCATGTATATATGGGAGTGAGATGCAGCCAACACACAACTGTGCAAATAAGGAACACAATGTTGCCTAGAAATGATGCTTTTCTTTGAAAAGATGAGTAATATTCCAAGATGAAAACAATTAGTATTGGACTCATATCATATTTTTTCCAATACTTTCAAAAGAACTGGAAAACCAAGAGACATACTACAATAAACTTATAAAAACAAAAACATGAAAGGAAAATTAATGAAGCTATTGAGAACTGAGTATCTAAATTTGGGCTTCTGAGCCTACAGTAAAGCAGCTGTATATTAGACTTTTCCAAAGGGCTGAGATGGCAGCATCTTCTATTAAAACTGACATTTTTGAAAGTGTGATGACCTACTTAATTGTTTTCACCTGGATTTTAGCTCATAATGCTAAATTTCCATGTTCATTAGCCCGTGGGAAAGAAACATAAATACCCTGCAAGTAGTAGAACATTATGAAGAAAGGAAATACAAAGAGAAAAGATAAATATAGTAGTAAAAAAACCCAACCCGGTGTTAAATAAATCTGAGATGTCAGCTTTTACCTCAGTTCTTTTGGTTATCAAGAAAAGCAATGTTGTTATTTCTCATATGCTTGCTTTTTTCCAGAATACTGTGAGGTAGGATCAGACCTAAATGTAAAACAAATTCAAAGGTTCATAATTTGCCTGTGGAAATGTCACTGAACCTGACCATTTAGCCTTCTGTACACTGTTTACTTGAGCTACACATAGATTGGGTCTTTTGAACAGCCCATGACCAGTAAACATCTGGGAATCTTTCCTGTTTTAACAAGTGATCGACATCTTGGATGCTAAGAGTATACTGTTCAAAGCCAGCAAAAGTGTCCCTTTCCTTGTTTCCTGAGTTTAAATGCCCTGTGATATAATGGGCCCAATTTAAGTTTAATGGAAGTTAGCTTATTGCACTAGGTCACTCTTGATGAGAGTTCTCCTTTAGTTCTCCTTTAGTTCTTTGGGGGAATCCTCTATAAAAATAAATCATTTCTACATGAATTTTTATTCCATGAATGTAGCATAGAGCTTTTTATGTACTAATATAACATACATTTATGAAAATGTTAAAATATATGTAATATATATATTTTTTGCCTGAGGTGCATGTTTTTGTTGTTACATAATATGTTATGTATTGCCTGATTCACAGTCCTTTATGGTTATCTTCTGCTTGTTATACCATAGCTCTAAATAGTCACAATAAGCACGAGAAAGCACCGTTCTCCAGTGGAATGCATCAGAGGGAGCAAGGCAGAGATCAGATATTGGCACTCCAGAAAAAGTGACTAGGTTAATTTCCTTGCAGGAGACTTTCTGGCTGTAAGGATCAGGTATCCCCCATGCTGTGTAGAAGAGTGCTTTCACCCATCTCTGATCCTGTTCTAACTGTTCAAATCTGTGCTGCTTAATACAATCTCCTGTGCTATAGTGACACAAGTTAGTTTTTTTGTGTCTGTTGATTGGCTTTTTGGTTTTTTTCTGGTTTTTTGGTGGGCTTCTTTTCCATTAATGGTACAGTTTAAGTTCTTTAGTGGTCTTATTTTCCTGTGGTGTAGTTATGGAAAGTCTGGGAGCACTACTTTTCCCACACCAGATTCCTCCACAGATCACCCAAACAGAAGGAAAAAGGAGATCCTAAAGGTAGGATTGTCATAAGTCAGGGAGAAATATGGGATTCAGAACTAAAAAAAACAGCCACAGCTAAAGAAAGAACCATTTATTTTTGAAGGACAAGAGAAAAGAAGTGCTGGGAGTTGTTCTATTCTTAATTTTAGGGAAGCATACAGTTTCATACAGCCAGGTTCTTCAAGACTGCCTGTCTGCCTGCTTAGGTGGCTTCAAAGAGCTGCTTATCCACACCAAGCAGAAACTATTATTAGCACAAGTACTTCTGTTTGCACAAAAAAAAAAAAGTTCAGACAAAAATACAGTAAGCTCTGAAAACAAATGTATTATGACTGCATGCAAATGCTTTCCTGCTTGCACAGAATTATTCTAAAAGGAAAGTAAAAATAACGATATTCAATATCAGAACAGTACATTAAGTAGGGAGAGGAATATTTATCATGATTGATCCTTGGTAGCGTAGTGACTTAGATGAGCTACCAGATGAATGACTGCTGGTCTTGGCCAATGCTCTGGCAAAGAAAAGACTTGGTAAAGTTTAAATTCTTACTTGTCTGAAGGTATTTGTACCCAAAACTGGTCAATTCAGTCCAGGGTTTGGGAACTACTCCTATGTTCCTTATTGATGAAAAACTTACACAATGTATTATTCCCAGTCTGTGCTTTCTGGAGTGTCACTGTCCAAATTCTGTCACGTACTGGCAGATGATGATTTAGCCTAAATTATTCAAACTCTCATCACCTTTCAGTTCAACATGAAGCATTAAGTGCCTAGGAAACACTAAGTGGTATAAAACATTTCAGATTGTCCTTTTAGTAATACTGGCTACTGTAAATGACTCAAACCTGCATCCCATTCTCTACAGTAAAGATAACAACTCATCAAGTTTGAAAGAGTTCAATAACCCCAAACCAGTACATTAGCATTATCACCTAAAGTTCTAGCCTTCCTTTAATAAATTCCTATTCCTGAGGCAATGGCACTTGCTAGAGAAATCCTAAAGACTGTCTGTGAATCAACAGGCATTTTCAGAAGCTGATCCAATGGCTTACAATGCTTTACCCACAAATGAAGAACTAGCTTAATACCTTCTGCTCTAAAGTAATTTATTCAGCATTTATTTTTGCCTATACTATAAACATGCAGCAGCATTAATCTATTACTGAAATGAACCCTAGACACAGCATTTTTTGTGCATCTGCCACTGAGGAGAAGATGTGAGAATGAACATGTGGCAGATGTTACTTATGTTGCTTAATGCATTACTGGAAGGTGTTCAAATATTGGGGTGATAAGATATCATATGGAATACAGTAGAACAGAACACATGCAGCAACAAAGCCTAGGAAAGTGCAATTGTTCTGCAAAAATTCTAGGTTTTCTTTCCCTTTCCTCACAGCAGCTTTTTCCCCAGTTTAAATGACTCACACTCTCTATTAACCGTAGAAGAAATGGACATGTTATTGTGAAGTCTTTTTCCTCTTTTTCTGACCTTACCTAAACACAAAACTTTGAATGTCTTGCCTTTTCTTTTATTTCTTACTTTTCCCCTGGCTTGTGTGGAAATTTGTTCCCTTAATGTGGTGTTTAATGGAGCTATTTTACTGCTTCCTCTAATATGTTTATGGTTTGTTCTGATATGTAGATAGATTAATAGAACTGAGGGCCCAAGCCGGCCTCCAGGTCACCTATCTAATCTGACTTCCTGCATATCCTGAGCTTCGAAGGTTATGTCTACATATTACAAAGCAGCATGATGAAGAGATGCCTGAGCTTACTCCAGAATCATAAATATTTTTGTCACATCATTATGGCATTCCTCCTGGGATGATTAGCTCAGTTGGAACACTATATAACATATCTATACCACTGCTGGATACAAGCTAATATTTCTGCGTGAGACCCCAAGGACACCCCAATGCAACATATTTCAATATGAGGCTGCTTGATTTATGTTGGAATCCCCGCAATTTCACTCTAGTTTCTGATGCTTGAGACAAAATAAAGATAATGCTGAATATATATGTGCTTTTTAAAATTAATCCTTACACATAATTCATAATTTTTGTGGTTTTTAATATAATGGAAGATATAAGTGAAAAACTAAGATAAGAAAGCCTATCTAAAATATTCAGCTAGAAAAGTCCTGACATATATGAAGACAAGGTGCTAAGCAGAACGTGAAATTATTTGCATTGTTATTGAAACTTACATAGCAGTATGCAGAGGTTTCCAAAAGGACCAGAGCAATGCAAAATTATAAGCTGTACAAAAGCAGTAGCTGACTTTCTACTCCTTCAGGATCTTCATTTGCTTGTTGAAAATAAAATGCAGAATGGTTCCATGGGCAACAGTTAGCCTTGAGGCTGTTTGGGATGTCTCCATGGGAAACATCCCAAACTAAGGATCCCAGGAGATCCCTAATTTAATCATTACATTGTATATTCACAAATAATGAATCTCGGTGATTCTATTCCTGAAAAACTTGAAGAAATCCTGGCAGCAGTGTTACGTCTCTTTCATTACAGTTCCTATAGATTTTTATTCATACGCCTCTTGTATATTCAGACATGTTCATTTTGAGGTTGAAGGATTTCAAATATATCAAGTTAACAGCAAGAAAACATCATACCCAGGCTTCACAGGCTTACTCTGCATAAAAGACCCAGCTCCAGCTGAACAAGAATCATCACAAACAAGATAATCACTGTTGTGATGGTGAACAAAGAAAGTAAATTGTATGAATTGTACTAAATGAGATACAATTTTAAAGCTTTGCTTGGTTGTTTTTCTGAATGAACTTCCTCTTAGTTCTTCTCTCTACCTTGCATGATTTAGTGCAGTGGTTCTTTCTGGCTTCTTCACAACCTTAGGGTGCATATGTAGTGGGCTAAAAAGACATGGTTCATACTGGTTTCAAAAGAAACACTTCTGTTTCTATATACAGCCTAACAGGGTGAATGTTGGCCGCTATTATGCAGATGCAGAAATGTGCTGTTGTTTTGATTTTGACCTATGCTTCGCCTCTCATCCTCAAGTTCACAATCATCTATAACTTTCACACTCAACAGCAGTCATATGAATGTAAGAAGTCACACCACTTTTCATCAGAGTTCACTTAAGGCAATATCCATCTTCCCATTGGTAGCCATACTATACAGGGTAATAAAAGGGATTTATGAGACACCAAACAGCTACAAATTCACGTGTAAGAATCCACAAATGAATCATGAATATGATTTGAAAGTAACTAGAGTTTGAGACTGGTTTTAAATGCAGCAGTTTCTCCTAGGTTCTTCATTCATAACAGATATATGTGATCACTAAATGGAAAATATTTTTTTTAAGAAAGTAAACAACATCTTTGTGAATGGGAAATAATAACAAAATATGTAAGTCTGGAACTGATGAGTTTGTTCTTAAGTTGCTTCTGTTTCTTCTAACATGCCATTTGCCTTCTGATTTTCAGTAGTTTTGTCCCTTTTCTGCCAGCTGAAATTTTATGACACATGCCTGTTCTCCCCCTAATAAGCCATTATAGAATCATAGAATCATTAAGGTTGCAAAAGACCTCTAAGATAATCAAGTCCAATGATTAACCTAGCACTGTCAAGTCCATCACTAAATCATGATGTGCCATGTCTACATCTACTTTTAGAAAGAGGTGCAGCCCCACTTTGAGTTCTGGGTACAGCTTGGGGTGTGACACCAACACAGAATATAGTGGGACAATCACCTCCCTTCAGGTACCAGGGCTTGACCCAGGTAGTGTGGATGTTGATGTGTTTCCAGTTCTCCTACAGCAGCTCTTTGTTGTTGTTTTCTTCTCCAGGTGACAGTGGTTGGTCACTTTTTTCTTCCCTTGTAAGAGTCCTTGGCCTCTGTTATTTTCCCACCGTTTCTCCTTCTTGGTCAAGGCCTGTGCTTTGTTCTCCAGTGCTGCCAGGATTGCCCCTGCTTCCAGCTCTGCCCACTGCCTGCTGTGTGCACGGGTGTCCAGCTGGCCTGATGAGGGGCTGGGGGGCAGCAGGGGCAGTGCGGGGCACCTGCCTTGCTCTCTGCCCTTGCTGCTGTGGATATTGCTGCCACTGCCACATCTGTTCTTTGGGCCAGGTCCCGCTGTTCTGTGGGCAGCAGGTTGCGTCCAGGGAATGAAATCAGAGCCAAGGTCAGGGTCTTCACCCCATTGTAATGGGTTCTGATGTGTGGGGCTAGGCCATGGAACCGTGGCTGTGCACAGTTGAAGGTCCCAGCATTCTGCCCATGCCTCGCACGTGAGGGACGCAGAGAGCATCTCTTCTGTAGAACTCCAGCTTTTGTCTCTTATGTGTTCCCCTCAGAACAGGTCTTGAGAGCTGTAGACTTGCCGGTCTTCCTCCTCCTTGGACAAGGCCCCCTCCTCAGTCTCTGGTGCTGCCAGGCCTGCTGCCTCTGTTGCCCCTGCCTGTTGCCCGCTGAGGGTATGGATGTCCAGCTGGCTTGGCGAGGGGTTGGGGGGGTAGCAGGGGCAGTGCAGGGCAGCTGCCTTGCTGTCTGTCCCTGCTGCTGTTGCGTGCTCACAGAAGGCAGGAGAAGCTGCTGTCTTTGTCATCTCTTGTGCCTCGGCAGTGAGAGGCGCGAGGTGCTCCTCTTCCTGCTGTGCGGCTGCCTGTGGTCCACTTGCAGGCAGGAGGAGGAGGAGGAGAAAGAAGAAGGTGGTGGCAGCATAGGATGGAGACAGCTGCTGTGGCACATAGCAGTCCCCTTTGTCCTGACAAGCCCAGCCATGTCTTGGAAAAAAATCTGAATATGAATCAGTCTGCTTACCTTCGTCTCAAAACAGTTTCCTTGACTGGAAATTTAGTTGGACTTGATCACCAAAAGAGGCAAAACACAAGATAAAAATCTAGATTGTGTGTATAGTCAAAGTGCTTTAATTTGTATGTGATCTTGAGTCCCAAGTTTGAGCACAGACAGTTTAGATACACATGTGTACACAAAGAGAACATGCTTTCTGTTGTAAAGATACAATGCCATTTTATAATTTTTGGATTTGGTCCTAAGACTTAACTTCCAGCTTGTAAGGGAGGGTTTTTTAGTTGGTTGGTTAGCTGGTTGGTTGGTTGGTTGGTTGGGAGTTTTCACTGCAATTTTCTGTGTTTGGGTTTGGGGTTTTTTCACTTAAGCTGTATATAATTGAGCTTGTAGTTAACAGCCAGTGTTCTCAATTTGGAACCTCTACACCCTAATAATTTTCTATAGACATTCAGTTTGTCAGTAGAAAATCTCACATTCTGCAGGAGAGTATGAACTATGCAGTGAAAATATAGAGGAGTGACAAACAGTGAGAGGAAAGTCACGGCAGCAGATATTCATTGCCTCATTCCATCTGCTATTTGAAGGAAGAAAATATCTGTTTCTTGTCAGCTTGCTGTAGGAAGCAAAACAGGATGTAAGAGCTGCTGGAGTATGGAGGAAAAAGGCACACCAAATATCATTCATGTCAAGTCCATTCTTTTCCTGTACATCTTTGCATATTCATATCATTTAGGTTTTATCTGCATGAACAAGACATCCAGCTCTTGAACTCACAGTCAGTTTTCCAAAACTTCTAATTTACATACTGAACATGTAGCTAATTATCCTCTAAGCCTATTCACACAGTAAATAGTTACAATGCTTTCAGTAACTTCAGTTCATGTGCTTAGCCAATGTTGTCTCCATAAAGCAACAGGAAAAAAAATCTTCCATAAAGGAAATATTACATAATTTTACATAATATAACATTACATACTTTCAGAAGTGTTATTTCTGAAGACTTTTTGTCTAGATTTTCATTTAACAGCTCTGACGCTCCTAGTTCTTGTACCATGCATTACAGTATGTTTAAAATGTAGTCTAAAGGACTCAGGTGCCTCAGCAGGAACATTTCTGTGGTTTCTTTGTTGCCTAGTGGTCACAGGCTAGTGTCATAAGATGTTGCTTGCCATAAGAGATGTTATGGTATTTGGAGAGGTTTTTAAAGTAGATATAAACTTTGCATCCTGTAGGTTCTTTGGCTAGAAAGATGAGGGGAAAATAATCATTAAGAGATGTAAAGTTAATAAAAATCCGGACCAAAAGGTGTCAGCATTTTCTTAGAGAGTGAAGTTGGGAGTTTGGGTTCCTTTAATAGTTTGTGAGGAAGGCAAGGCAAAAATGCTTGTGGTAGAAGTTTGTTTATATAAAATTGGCTAACAGTAGTAGTTTTCGTGCAACTATTTAATAAGCCTTTCTTGCTTAGAACTTGAACTCAGATTGATTTTTATAACTTCCAGAGTACAGGAATGATGGAGGGCTGAAGAGACATAGGCAATGCTATCTACTGTAAGCACCTATTTCACAGAAACAGGGCTATGCCATTGAAGAAATGATGTGCCATATTAAAACAATAAAAAAATTATCCCATAAGCCAAGTCCCATTTTTTCTTTACAGTATACTGAAAGGAAAAGTACACTTCTTTTTTGTGTTTTTTCTATGGGATCTGTCTCCTAATACTCATTCAGAAATTGGTACTTGCAACACAAGATGGAAATCATTACTTTCACTCCTATGAATGAGTACACCTACCACTGGATCTTGTGCACATGAATGAACAAAGCCCAAAAGCTTCCTTGTCTTCACTTTTCAGCAATGAGTCTAGCATTACTGCCTCTTACCTTGCCTCCTTGACTCCTTTAGATCACTGCACACTCAACAAAACTGTCACTGCAAAGTACTTTGTGGTGAATATAATCTCACTCCAACAGTATACACAGGTTACACTGGAGGCAGGGAGTAACAGGAAAAAGAATCTCCTCAGATCCAGGTCTCTAAACATTGACCTCTGAGACACAGTCAGGAGACAGCTCTGTGTGGTTCAGCTTATTTAGGTAATCATTCACTATTATAGCAAACACTTGTACAGCTGAATCAAAGTTACATTTGCTTTCTCAAGAAGCTACTCAGGTTTAGTTAATGGGCTTATCCAAATATTGTTAATAGGAAATGTTCTTCATTTAAAAATCCTCTTCATGACCAGAAGGGTGCATTGTCTGCACAGCATGAATTACTGCCAAACTTGAGACTGTGAAGACACATACCATGTACCATGGGTGGAGCCTGGCTAAGTATTTCAGTGTTGAAATAATGGCATAAGAAAGGCATCTTTTGACTGCCTATTGTAACAGTGCATAACCTCATGTAGAAAGCATTTTTACACCCTATTCATCAAACAGAAAAGCCTCCACTGACATTGTAAACAGAAAGATTTTAAGAACCTCACACAAGAGATCTGACTGTAAAATTTTATGGTACTGCTGAAACTCCTGTTGATACCATGTTGGCAACCATGGAAGTCATGTTGACTTCCTCAGCATCTGGTGCTGCTACACTTGATCAGGTCAGTGGTGTCTGAATACCAATACACTAAGAAAGGGAAGGCCACTTCTATCTTGCTCTAGAGATGAAAGTTAAGAAGCGTTAGGGCAATGGATCTTAGAAAAAACACTGCAGAACTGACAAAAAATCAACAAAACCAACCAACTGACTGCAGGCAATGCCCAGCAGTTAACTCTGCTCTGCAAATGAAGAAAATGGGAACACTTCATGTAAAAAGCTTGTAACTGCAAAGATAAGACACAAGGAGTTTTAGGACACAGAGTCTGAGAATCAATTCCTTGTGAATGTAGAAAAAACCTCATTATTATCTATTTATATGTTGTCAGAGGCATGCTTAAAATTCATATTCTGTAACTATACCAACTAAAAGATTTTGTAGAAATCAAAGAAGAAATACATAGGATTGCTTCAAAGACAAACTGAACTGTGGTCCAATGCAATTTTCAGTTCAGCTATTATTTTTATTTAATTCATATGTTAGACCCAACTGATATCCACTTCAAGATTGCTGTCAATTTTCCATCAAAAATTATTTCTCAGTATTTTGGCACAGCTGTTCAAACTATAATTTCTTCTCATAGAAAAAATATAAAAAGGAAATTAATTTAGAAATACTGAAACTTTACCATATGCCATGGTTATTTTGACATAACTTCGTTTGCCACTGCAGAGATATATTTTTCACAGATTCATGAACACGCCATGAATATCTACCGTTCAGAAAACAGCCAATTATTATTGTGGGAAATTATATGGTTTGTTGATTGCCCCAATAACATTCAGCTGAACTATTGGTTAAAATGGTTTCCAGAAGTACAGTTCCTATTTGAGTCTTTTTGCAGGCAAAAAAATATAGTCCTACAAAAATAAAATTTTCATCACTCAGGCTAAAGAAGATATTTTGTCTTGTGGTCATACAACTTGCTTTTATAACACTTGTCCAACTGTTTATAAGATAGCTTCTTCCCTGCAAGCTGGCATAAATCTGTGCTCTGTCTACTCGGTAGCAAGAATTATCTACAGAGCCATATCTGAAGTATTAAACCATGGAAAAAAAACCTTCATGTATATGAGGAGGCATATCAGTGGTAGTTAGCAGTACTTTTATTATTTAAATTTTTATTAAATCTCCTGTAATGAGATTGCTGTAGAGTGGAGGTTGAATTAAAGTTTTGCTGATTTGGCACAAAATACTAGTGTCTGGACAATATTAGGAAAAGTACTAGGAAGGCCAGCTGAGGAGAAGATTCATCATTCAGACCTGAGTGTGTTTGGGGCATAAACATGTCTGTATTTCATACAGTTCATGGCATAACATGTGTCCTGGCTCTGCCAAGGCTTACTTCCAGTTTCTGTATCACAGCTGCAGGATAGTTAAGTGGGGAATATTGGCATGATGGGTTGTGAAAGAGAGGTTCGTGTAGCTTGATTCCTCACACATTAGCACCATCCTACACAGGATGTCATTCTGGCCCCTTCTTCTTCCTTGTATACACCTAAGCCAAATGCATTCAAAAGGCAACTTTTATAAATTAGAAACATTGCATATCCCCATGAAAGTTAAGATTTCAAACAGGAGATAATGTGACTGTTGTTTGCACTAAATCGAATATGAAACAAAGTAGTTAATGCATTTCTTCTTATGCCTCTCTTTCTTCCGAAAGAAAGAAACTTCTGTTCCATCAGAAGTGCTGCAAACATGTATGAAATTGCTTTTGTCATCTCTATGCAGCAGATGATTTTTATGGATGCTGTGTCAGCTCCTTAATATGTGAAAGAGTAAAAGATATTCAGATTTTAAACATTTGAGTGTAACTTAGGTTAAATTAAGCAGCAGATCAGATATCCCACAAAACCAATCTAGAATTTCTAATTATTTTCCAATTACATTTATCATTACCTTCTGGAATGTGAAATGGAATTAAGTGGAGTAGGTCAACAGTCAAACTACTAATTCTTGAGAAAAAACAAATCTTTCTCATCTAACCCAAGCACTAAAGAGGGTGATTGAATGCATTTAAAAAAATATTTCAAAACCCTTCTATTTAAATTTATTTTACTATTCGTCACTTCATTTGTGAAACTGAGTTTCTTAGAACCTTGTTTTCCACTTTTGTCTTCACGTAAAACTCTATGTTTCCAGAATAATGCATGTGTCTGGTATAAACAGATGTAGCTATAGCCTCCTGCAAACAAGATTGTAGAGTGCACCTTGTTACAGAAAGCCAGCTTTTGCAGGTTTTTCAATGAGGCACAAAACACTTCAGAGAAAACACCTAAAGCATTACCTTAGGACTTGCATTATTCATTATTAAATTTATACAAAAGGTCTTTGTTCATATAATTTCTGTATTTTGTACTAGCCAAAAAGAAAATAACCCAGTGTCAAGGAATTTAGAACCTCATTAAACTTTCTGTATTGCTGAAGATGTAATGTTGTTACGTTGCTGAAAAAAAAGCCATGTGGATCATTTTTTCTTTTAGTTTAATCCAAACTGATCTGGAGCAAAACAAAAGAAAACTAAACCAGACCAAAACAGAAACACAAATAAACAGCAATCCTCACTGCAATAAGATATTCTTAAGCCAAGCCATTCACAGAGTTTAGATTTATATATGTTTGAGAGAAGAGAGGAAATGCTGAGATGAAAAGCACAAGATTTGTCGAACAAAATCTCTAAGAAACTTCGATTTATTTGGGTTAGAGCATAAGGTACATAATTGCTCATTGTTTAGATTACAGGGAGGAGGTAACTTCTTAATGTGTTGCAAGCTTTGAGTATAGGAAATAATTAAGACTAGGCAAGCGTTGAAACCTAGTCAAACAAAGGCAAGGGTGCAGAGAATACAGCTCCTCTGATGGTTCCCTGCTACCTTTAACTTTGCCATAATGATGTAGTGTCAGAAGGATTTTTAATAAAAATGTAAATGCAGTTCTTATTCATATAGCTTAAGCAAAAGTGATCAACAAATGTTTAGCAAACAGATCTCATATAACTTCTAAAATATATTTTATTGTGTATGTGTGTGTAGACATACACCTGCACCCACATTTATACAGATTTTAGGGAAATTATTAATTTCCATGTCTAATACAATCCTGGTACATTTTCACAGAAGTATTTTAAATCAGATATGCATTTAACTCTCTAAATTTACTAGACTTGAGATGTTAGAGTCTACTCTAAGTTGAAGAGGCTTTTCTTTGCTTGCAATGCAAGCATAGACCTAAGTAAGTACAGAACCTCCAAAATGGGAACAGAAGAGAACACTGTTGACAGCCTTGCTAACTCAGGCCTCTACAGGCCCGTAGGCAAGTTTTTTTGGGAAGATGAACACTGTTAACTGACTGATACCTGTTGGATACTAATAAAATACATTGTCAACTTGCTATGAGTCAGCCTGGGCAAAAGACAACAGCCAGAAGAGTTTTAATATATGAAATATTCACTTCTTTCCTCATTTTTCCATATAATTTCCCAAGTTGGCATAAAGAGTCAAGACATATTCCAGTTACTCCTCTGCAACACTAATTATAGTTTAGTTAATAATTCAGAAGTCATGGAAATTTGAGAGTAATTTTTATAAGTAATATGAGCACTGAGCATCACAAAGATCTTGTCTAGACAAATATTCTTAGGAAATATAAGGCAAATTAATTAAAGTTCTTAATTTAATGTGCAGGTGCATTAAGACTTTTTTTCCTTTAGACTGTCACATTCAGGGGCACAGTGTTTTTATTTCAGTTTAAGTTAATCCTACACAAAATAAATAAAAGCATTTTTATTTCTGTAAGAGGTCACAAATAACAGGCAAATCAA
The DNA here is from genome assembly GCA_013399875.1 of Gymnorhina tibicen. Taxonomy (NCBI): domain Eukaryota; kingdom Metazoa; phylum Chordata; class Aves; order Passeriformes; family Artamidae; genus Gymnorhina; species Gymnorhina tibicen. The sequence continues at coordinate 168,374 of VXAZ01003679.1, forward strand.
TTCATATTTTATGCATTAGCTCTGGTTAATTCCTCCTAACTTTTTCTTTCCTGTTTAGACTAGACTGAGCATAATTTTTTGCCCCCTAATCAGGTACGTGATTTAGGTATCTGATCACTACATTGATTTTCAGGCACACCTGTAAGTTATGTAAATTAGAAGAGTCCCAGAAAAAGAATCTAGCAAAGCTTACAATAGAGATGTCTTCCAAAAGATGTTTTTTTCCATTTCTGCAGCAATGACATAAAATGTAACTCTGTCAGCAGTAAGTGAATACAAATCTTAGGCCTGGTGAAATAATAGCAAAATAGGTAATTTTCAGCAATATGTTTTGCGTTACATTGGACAGAACATAAAACCAGAAAAACAACATAAATCACTGTATAACATAGTAGTGGTGTAACAGTGCTATAATTTATGTCTGTTTTACACAGCAATTGATTTCATTCCTGCAAGCCTGCATTTTATCTTTGCTATGGTCCACAATCTGCTTTGGAAACACCTTGCTAATTTTAATATCAGTTTAGCAATTATTCCAGAGAGAGAAATGACAGCTAGCTGAAAAAGAGAGGCACTAAGGGACAGAAACCAGGTGACCTGGGAAAGAAAAAAATGACAATACACCCAGACAAGAAGGGTCAATCTCTTGGCTTTCCCCAAGCAAAAGAGAAAAAGCACGGAGAGTGATGAGGAAAGAAACAGAGTCATGGAGAGGGCAGAACATACTAACTTAGTTAACTCTGCATGTTAGAGCTGTACCCATCATCCAAGAATGTCAGTCTGGGTCTATCAGGATGGAAGCATAATCAGCAGTCCCACCAAAACTCAAACCTAGTTTAGAAGCACGAAAATATTTTTTCAGGGCTATTTTTTCTCGCAGTTTCTATCTCCCTTGCTTCAGGGTTTTCTGTTTCCATATACATTGTATTAGTGCTTGAAGAGAGAAATGCAGTAGAATAGCAAAATGGGGAAGATGTTCTCTGATAAATAATATGTTTTGGAGTTATACCAAGGATGAATAAATTAAATGACTTGATAGCTAAAGCAGACATTTCATTTGCAGTTTGGTCATACAAAAGTCAAGTCCAGTCAAGGACTCTGAAGATACTGTTCTTTTCTAGCACTCTTAAGTATATACCTCATATCTATATTTGAATTACTGCTAGTGATTCTTTTAGTAACTGGAAATTAGCATTTCCCTACACATTGTTAGTTTCCTTCTGACAAGCAACTTTTCACCCTTTTTATAATTTTAACATGCAGCTAAAGTTAAACTGTCCTGTTCTTATCTAAGGATGCAGCTTGATGTTACCACTAAACTGATCTAACCATAAACTGCTGTCAGAAAAAGCAATATTGCTTCCTCTTTTCTCCCACCAGCTATTTATTTCCACCCCTACACCCCCCTTTGCCCTAGAAAGGTTTCCTTTCTCTTCCTTTCTTCTCTTTTTTCTTTCTCCTTCTCTTTTTATGTTTCTATTTCCTTTCTTCTTCTCTTCCTTTCCTTTTTTCCTTCTCTCGTTCTCTCTCTTCTTCTGTCCCTCTCTCCCTCTCCTCCTCTTCCCCTTCCTCCTCTTTTCCCTTTTCCTTCCTTCCTTCCTTCCTTCCTTCCTTCCTTCNGGCCAGAGCCTGAGGAGAGGTGTAAGCAGGCAGGGGCAGGAGGGGTTCCCCGAGCCGCTGCTCCCCCCGGGAGCAGAAGGAGCCGATCCTGGGTGCCGGCAGAGGGAGCGCACAGCTCTCTTTCTCCAGGGCCTCCGGAGCTGCCCAGCGCAGTTCAGGGACGGAGCAATCCATGCGGAACAGGTTTGCGCGGAAAAGTCCCGTCCAGTCTATTACAACATCAAAACGAGGATTTAAAACAAAACGGGGATTTAAAGCAATTTAAACTGAATAATTGCTTTCCCCTAGTCCTCATAGTAGATTTCATACTAGTCAAATAGAATAATCCCTGTTTATTTAACCATTTGGTCAGAATTCACATCTGGGACGTGCCGTAAACAGACATGAAATCATTTCTAAAGAGCAAGGAGGTAACAGACTAGCAGCTGTGAGAGAGCCAAAAACAGCCTTGCGGCTCTTACAATTTCCATAAAGCAAGTAAATTTATGTAAGAAAATACATGTGAGCTAGCACAAATAAAGCAACATTCACGCAAAGTCAGGAAAGCCAAATCTAAGGTTTAACTTCCTTAGTTTTAACTCTTCACGTTGTATATCCTGTAGTTTTTATGGTAGACCATAAATAACAAAATGATACATTAAGGTTTCCATTTAATAAGGAAACCAGGAATAGAAAATAACACGTGTACGACTTGGCCAAGTAAACACTGTGGAAACAGTCTTAAATTTTAGTGTTTCCTGAGTCTGGATTGAGGATGTTTTAGACCCACATCTGGATCAAATGATGTGACTTGAGTTCTTCTCAGACATGAAGCTGTGGCATAAGATTCATTCTTACACTAGTATAACCCCACTGCACTGGTTTGCTTTTGGTTTAGTTAGGTTTGATTTTATTTTTTTTTTCAAATTTAGGGAAATTTACTGTATTTAGATTGAAAAGAAGCAATGGTAAATTTTACCACTGAAGTAATTATTTTTTTAAACGTAGAAACACACTGAAAAACAGGTGAGAAGGTTAAGAAAAAACGTCACACCTCAAGAAAAATTACCCTTCTTGAGACAGCCACATTTAAACAAGTATGTGCAGTTGATTGCAACTGATAATGATCTGTCTTGCATGAAATTATGCCAGGACTACTACATCAGTTTAAGTGAATTGTTACATATTTACACAAGCACAAATGTGATTAAACAACAAGTGTGATTCGGTCAAATGTAAAATACAAGATCATACTTTTCCAGAGCCTTTTTTTTTGATAAGAACATCTGTTCTGCCTTTGTGGTACTCATAGCAGAAAACTCCCAGGGTGAACTTCAGTTCTCTTTATTATTTGTATAAAATACCATTATCATTTCTAGGGCTCAGCTGGAGTGTCTGGAATGTGCGCCTCTCACTTGGTTTAGAACTCTTAGCTTTGAAAATGTCTACAGTCACATTTAAGAGAAGAAAATGTGGGTGCACACAAGCATTATGAGCAGATCACTAATTGCAGTGTATAGCTGAGATCCGTGATAACAAAAGAAAAACCAAGATGTATCTGGTGTACTGTGAGTACTCTGTAAAGCATTCTAAGCAGGTAGCAGTCTTCCACAGCTACAGAATGCCTGAAAAAGAACCAGAATCAGTTTTGAACTATGATGTATTCAGAGCAGGTCTGGTTATGGTGATGGCCTCAAACACGTTATCACACCCACCCTGGCACATCAGACTTTCCTCAGAGTCGGACTGAAGTGGATTAGAAGAAAATTTATCTTTCAGCTTCCTAGTTCTTTCCCACCTGGACTCCAGATGCTCTCCAGGGGGGAGGATTATTTGTTCTCAAGCCTGTGAAGGCTTATCCCTTAAGCACATGCCTTGTAGGGTGGTGTCCAGAAGATGGGTCTGAGAGGAGGTCATTGAGATCTGGGGCTGAGCCTGCACCAGGAAGCCCAGAGGTTTTTCGACAGTTGCACATGGGGCAGCCACCTGAAGTACCCAGATTTCACCACAGCTTCCCCAGTCCATAAAAATTAAAAATAAATTAACTGCCAGCTTCACTGTGAACCATTTCAAACCGATTTAGGTAACTGGTCAATATTCAAGTAACTTCCGAGCTCTGTTACAGGGAATGTAATGTTCACTTGCTGCCACTAAATAATAGTTTCAGCAGCAATTAAAAATCAATGAGTAGAATAGTGTATAGTAACATAAGAGTTACATAAAATGTGATTGAGAAGGAAAATGCAGTTTCTGGTAGCCAAAACAAGGAAAGGAGTAAAACTGCATCACATAATTTCAGGTTATACGTTGGTGAGGCCATTATCAGAGTACAGACACTAAAAGAATGTACTTCCCAGAGACTCCAGCACCAGATTGCAAGAGCAGACCCCTCTTAGGAGGACACGTATCCTACCTGAGGTGGTGAGCCAAGGTCTCTCTGCTTCTGCCAGCACTGTTTTCTCTGGCAGGAAGAGAGCCTTTACAAAGGGCCCTCACCAGAACCAGTGCTACCTGATCTTGCCAGGTTATCAACTGTGTTACAAATTCTATTTCTATGGTGTTTTTCTCTTTTAGGATATTTTTGATATATACTTAAAGTATTCTCTGCAGTACTACCAGAGCAGAGATCACTAAAATAGACATGACCAACTTCATTATTTCAACTAGTAAGCTATGATGTGAGTCATTGTCTAGCTTTCCAGCACAGCCTGATATAAGTTGCTTGCAGTGTGTCAAGTTTATCCAGAACAGATAAAATGGAAGAAGCCGTGCTTTATTACTCTTTGAAAATTGATTTGGAGCCATAATCACCTATTTATGGCTTTCTAATGAGTTTGCAGCTAATGAGGTTACATCCTTTGCAATGTTTTCTGAAAAGACTTAAGTTAAAACTGGCTTGTTCAGCAAAAGAGCAAGTGGAAGACAGAAGGAAAAGGGGTATTTTAAATATACAATTGTTTCAGGGCTTCATAGTGGCAGTGTTTTGGAAACGTATTCTGCATTAGTCTCTTTCTCCAAAAAAAATTCGTAAGAGTCCAAAACTACAATCTCTTCTTTTGAAAAATATGCCTTTGTTAGATCACTTTACATAATAAAAAGTTTAAACAGTAATTAATAAAGAAGTGTCCCTTTTTTTCCCCCTCACGGACACAGGGGATCTTAAGGCTCCGGTTTCACACTCAATATTCCATCAGTGGATTTTTTTGTCTACCATAACAAACATACCCATAGTAACAGAAAAATATTACAAGAATGGGATCTTGCAGAGAAACTGTCAATTGTAATGACCAATTTTTAGTGAGGCCCAGATAGGAAACAAATAATATACATAGCATGACTATAACAGCAAACATGAAATACAGGACAGTGGTAAATAATGAAACTAAAATTATGCTTCCTGCAATAAAATTATCTGTGCTGCAGACAGAGACTTTTTCGTAGGTTTGGAGTCGATCCATATATGTGAGGTTTAGTACTAAGAGTGGAAGGAGTGTTAAATTATTTCAGCCACAGTGTTAGACTAAGACTGAATTTCAGGAGTCAAGAAAGAGTGCAGGGTCTAGAAAATCACAAGGTACTTTCTCTAGGGTCAGTCCAACAACTCCTCACTGGAACTGTCACAGATATGGTTCACAATTAGAAAAAAGATGAGTTAGTAAGAGCCCATTTCTGTGGGTAGAAGAGTAGTGTTTTTCATTATCAGGTTTTTTACCTTTCTTGGATGCCCATGGCATTCAACGAGGATTTCTCAACTTTGTTTCAGTCATTATTACAGTAGCAGAAAATTCAGACATCAAATTATTTCAGACAGGTTGTGACAAAGTAGAAAATTTTACTCCAGTAATCACAAAGGAACTGGGATCAAATACGCAAACATGTTTATAATCCGTAAGCATTTAGTATTTTATTTTATATTGCAAAGGGTTGGTAACTCCACTAAAAGTAAAATTTACTAATGGGAGGATTTTGGAAAAAAAAAAAGTGATAAAACTCCTTTAGGTTTCTTTTGGCTGAGATGTTAACATGGGACATTTCAACATATTTTAAGCAAGAAACATGTGAAAACAAAGAATTGGGACAGTTCTCAGTTTGCATCCCAACAAAAATACAGGTTTTATGACTAACTATATTGTAAAATAATACAACTGGTTATCCTGGACATACAGTGAATATTTGTAATACAACTGAGTCTTCCATAATTCCTTCTCAATTTGTTATTTTACCAAAAAAAACATAATTTTTCTTGGCTTTAAAGCTCCTGCTATACCAAGTTTTCTTAGAGTCATATCATAATCCATTTTTACAACAGAAATCCCTGGGGAAAGCAAGAGGAAATTTCAAAAGCTTTTTATTTCAACAGAGTTGGCTCATCATAAGTAATTGTCTCAAGTACAATTATTTGAATTATCTTAAGGCCAGAACCTTAGTAAACAGGAAAAAGTGATATAACTAAGTTTATATTAAAGTATCTTGTTTGCAGAATTACATCCTATTGCCAAACCTGGCATATATTGTAACTGCTGGATGATTACCCAAGAGAACTCAGTCATTAAACTGAATTTTCCTGCCCTCACTTTTTCATTCATTTGTGCCAAAACCCTTAATCTGAGTCTACCTAAACACATAGGAATGCCTGTCGAGGAACAGATTAATGCTTTTTAGTTCCTGCTTAATACATTGTCCAAACCTGTTTTGACCATGAAGGCAAATACAACCGCCCAAATCAGTATCAGATTCACCACAAAGGTTCATCATTCCTGGCTGGTGACCCAGAGTGGCTGTCAGCAAAATAATCACTCATTTGTTGAAACTTTTACAAAAGTTGGAGCCTTCAGTCCATACTCTGACCTGTTTAAATGACAAAGACATACGTTTCTGTGTTGACCAGCCTTGGTAGTTAAGCAACATCAGTTTAGATCAGGAGTCCCTAAGGAGAGGAAACAGGACCAACAACAAATAGAAAGGTATCAGTTCATTTTTTCAGAGTAGATTTTAACAAATTAATTTTAAATGTGGTTGCAGGAACACGCCTTCATTTCTGGAAAGGCTCTTTCCTCTAATTTGTGAGCTACAACTCCTCAGCGGTTGAGCACGGCCCATGGTGGATGAGCTGTACTTGCAGCATCAGCTGTCCCTCAGAGAAGACTTCATCATGCTCCAACCCCCTCAGGAAGTGGGGAGAAGGACATCAATCCTACCTCCTCAACTTTCTTTCTGAGGTACAGATCATTGTCAGTCATCAGCTTCAGAGGTCACCCTGCTGAAGAGTCACTCCACCAATTTCTGCCACGAGCAAGCATGAGGTGAGCAATCACAGCCCTTTATTTCTACTCTGCCTTGCTAAATCTGCAATCCCCCACCCTGGTGTGGTCAGTGCAGTGACCACTGACACTATCTGCCCAGTCTCAAGGACCTCAAAGACCATCTGCTCAAACTCAAGTAGGTGCAAGTGGGATTATGGTGATTTTCTTAATAAAGCTGCTCTTATTTGCAGACTGATAGGACAGGGAGGCTCTACCAACAGTAGGTCAGCAATAAGAAAGTTTTGAAAAATTGAAAATTAATATGCAATGGTGTTGGCAAATCTTTTGCATCTGGTCAGTTGTCTATGGTTTGTATCTTTTCTGTATGTGTCTAACAGGATTATAGGAAATTAATATAATTTAATGTCACAGTTCTATAATGTTATTTTAGAAAACATATTCTTAAAAAAATACGATCATGTTCATAAATGTCTTACTGATTTATGTTATAAATAAAATTAGTTTATGCATTTTACAAAATCATATCATAAATTCTAAAAATAACACTATCAGAATTATATATATAATATAAAATTTTTCATTTGGCACTTATTTATTTAGAAGGGGAACAAATGTGTGCTTTTCCACAGGTAGGTATTTATGGGACGTTCTTCCAGCTTCACTGGGACTTCCTACTTATAATATGATCCTTGCTGGAAAAGTTTGCACTAGGTATAACCTAATTTTTTAGTCTTTGCTACATTTATGTAGTATCACCAAAAACACAGATGTTAAAATATGTTATTAATGTACTATAATTACAACTGCTAAAATTCAATTATACTAAAACATGAATTAATTATTTTCATTGTAATGAAGGGCAGAATTGTTTTTCCATCTCTTCTAATCAAAAATCTGTCTAACTTTTAAAAAAAATATTGAAAATATTCTGTGGATTGTTTTTTACTGCACTTGTTTGACAACTAAGGAATGAATAGTAACTTAGTATTTAGGTAAGTATCATGGTAACATTGTAAACAATTGTGATGGTATTAGTATAGTGAATATTTTAATTATTGATATGAATTTAATTATGAAACTGCAGCTGTTAAACCCATGGCCTTTAAACCTTTAAGAAACATTCTGCCAGCAGTCAGAATTTCACAATCACTTTGTTAACTAGATACTAATTTCTTGCACAGACAGATAATGCCAATTCAGGTCATAGCTTTTGCTTTTGGGCACTGTACCAAGGTTTAGAGCCAGACTTTCATATAATCAACAAAATTACGATTAACTCTTTCCTCTGCTGAGATCCCTGCTAGCATTCAGATCTATTCCTTTTCCTCTGGACCTAGAAGTCTATTTCAGGTATCACTCTTTGGAAATTACTAGAATAAATAAAGTCTCACTGTACTCTGGTATATAGGGTAGATGAACTGAGCAATCTGCATTTACATCTGCTGCAGGTGGTTGTCTCTGAAACGTAATGGTTCAGGGAGAGATGTTCCAGGAAGACGAAATGCTTTCAGGCCTTATCAGAATTAAAACCTTCAATTAATGCAAGTTAAATAGTCCTTATTTCCCAAGTTGTGGGCCAAAGTGATGGATTTGAAGTACTCCCAAATATAATGCAGGTTTAAGACTTCCACAGAAGAGGGAGATTTCTGAATGGAATTTGTATTAAGGCAGTTTTGGAATTTACTTTCAGAATTTTTTTTTTAAAGCAGAAGTTTATATTTTGATTTTAGAAAATTGAGGTTCTTAAGATGAAAATGGTAATTCATGACTTTGCAAATTGTTCTGGGGAGGATATGGAAAGTGGCAGGAAAGGAAGGCTTCCGGAACTGTGAGTCTGGAGAACCTTGGAGGCTGGCAGCCTTCAAACAAGGCAAGGCCCTTGCTCAAGGTCCCCTGTTCTGCCCCTTTTTGGCTGAGCTTCCTGGCCTTGCCTGGTACCTGTAAGTGGACATTTCCAGTCTTCCATATTCTGCTGCAGGGGACTAAGACAGCAAGTGTAGGGCAGTCTTTGTATTTAAGTTTGTCAAAAAAAAAATTCATTTAAGAGATAAGAATTTGGGGGTTTTTTATGACTTGGAATAAAAATGTCATTGCTTCTCAATCCAAGTCTAATTTTAATTAACCCAAAACTCAATAATCCTGTCTTGCAATAAATAGGTTGAGTAACGCTTGAATTTTATTCCTACTGCAATTGCCATAGGCCTGTCTATACTCCTAGAATGTTATTCGATTTTGTGCTCTGCTTGCTGTAAAAAAATAGCTTATGGTCTGATGCCATTTAGGCAAAAGAACACAGACCTATTTTTGTTAAAATGAAACTAGAAGCCAAGTCTGCATAGAAAAAATGTGGGTGGGAAACTTCCTCTCCAGAAATTTTAGGCATGATTAATAAAACACACCTGAAACCTTTATTGTATGAACACAAGGAACCTGGAAGAAAAAATGGATGAAGAGCTGCTAGTCCAGGATATGAAACCAGAGACGGTAGAAGTTGCAAACAGCTACTGTAACTGAAGCATAGGTGTAGGATTTAGGGAAACAGAGAAACATGAGGATGAAGGTGCCAAACTGAACACTTTGTCACAGTTCTGTGAAAAAGAACTAATATACGTAAAAGCAAAATGAACTGAGTCAAAAAATCAGTCGTTGTTAAAGAATGATGGTGCAAGTCTTCTGGACTAATGTTGTAAATCTCTGTGAAATCTTTGGATTAGATTTGTATATAAACAAAAATCTTTGTATTTTTATTTGAGACAAAAATTACTGCAAATTTACATCATTATGGGAGACTATAGCATTGGATATCCAACCTATGAAAAACACGGCTGTGCTACTTAGCCCTGGATGGGGTGGCTCTCAGCTGACAATCAGCTGAACCCATGAGATGTGAGGGTTTGTTAGACTTTGTTTATGAAAGTGGTAAAAGAATCTGAAACACTTGGCCATGAACAAAAGAAAATGAAAAGATAGAATCATAGAACAATTAAGGTTGGACAAGTGCTCCAAAATCATGGTGTACAAGTGTTAACCCAGAACCACTAAACCATAGTGTTCACTACTAAACCATATCCCCAGATGCCATATTTCCAACCTCCAGAACACTTCCAGGGATGGTGATTCCACCGCTTCCTGGGCAGCCTGTTCCAATGCCTAACAACACTTTTACTGATTAAATTTTTCCTAATACCCAGAGTAAACCTCTTCTGTCACAATTCAAGGCCATGTCCTCATGTCCTTTCACCTGTTACCTGGGAGGAGAGTTGCTTTACTTTAATAGAGGGACAAACAAAACCTGATCTGCAGTGCAGGCTCTCAGTTTCAGATGGGTGAACTAAGAAATTCACTGAGTTATGAAGTATTTTGGCTTGGTGATAAAGAGTAGTCACATTCCCTTATTTCCTTCTTTACAGTCATTAAGTGTCTTTGGAATGAATTTAGTTCCCATTTTGGGGACACTTAGTGGAATTTGTTGAGTGACAAATATTTTTAACAATAAGTGTTGTTAAGTGTTAAGAAAGCCTAGTTCTGAATGCTTTCCACTGTCACTTGAGAAGTCTTTGAATTTATTATCATATTTTGATATTTATGTTGTATTTATAAAGTTGAGATAAATGTTGTAATCTTTTGTGAATACCTTAAGTTAGACAAGATGTACTTTAAAAATTCACTTGTAAATCTACAAATATGTAATCTTTATATGGCAATGGACATTTGAAGGCACAGTTTTGATTGCCATTGAATGATACAATGAAATTTGAAGGCTTCTAGTTCTAGATCAAAGATCATGCAGCCATGAGTCAGTAAGTGTACTTGCATTAATTTTATAAGGGTGTTTCAGGTGCATTCCAAAAAATATAGCTTAACTAGCTTGTTAACTCGTTTGGATTTATGCCAAATTCTCTGTCTCTCTGGAATCAGCATGCTTTCTGGCTCTGTGCTTTGGCTGATCTGTGCTTGGTCTATACCCTATCTATATTTCTAAGAACTGGACTTTAAAATCTACAGTGTGGCAGACAGACCCATACACCATTATCAAAAGAAGATATAATGCAAGACAGTAGAAATAGCAATAATAATACTATAAATTAAAGAAGAAAACCAAACCAAAACCAAAACAAAACAAAAAAACCCAACCCAAACAAAAAAACTCTGGGAAAAATCTTGATATATATGATTGTCAAATCTAAGATAGTGCAGTCAAGTCATTTGATCTAATTCACAAACCTTTGCTATCTACTAAGCATAGAGAGGTACCCCAGAAAATGTCTTGATTCTCCTTAGCTTTTTGCAGCTCTTCACTGCCAAGAAACACAAGAAGGGGTCAGAAGCATACATCACAGAATATCTAGAAAAATTAATGACATTGGATAACAAAGTTGACATAGTTATTAGTTTTGAGTATTTCATTTGAAATTTAATTGGAAAAGCAGGTCAGTGTCATTCATCTCTGGAAGAGTGACAGGCAATTAAACCAGAAAATGTTATAGGTCTGTAATTTTTGGAAAATGAGTGAAATCAGAATGACATAATGAAATCC
>VXAZ01003679.1:182881-227362 GCA_013399875.1 Gymnorhina tibicen
TACTGATAAAGTGAAATGGATTCCAGAATTTTAATAGACTTTGGGATTTAACTTTTATGTCTATTCACACAGCAGAAACAATGGTGTAAAGTTCAGCATATGCTAACCAAAGCATGTATTTAGATTCCCTTGACAGTCTATACTCAACTCTTTCTTCTTGTACATGGCTTCATTCTCACTAGGTCCAGCTAGGATTATTAATATTAAAACTACTATAACTGAACCACAGAGTCAAGCGTATGCTATTGTCTTACCTCTACTTTGTCATCACTGCACACAACCAGAATAAAATATCTCCAGAGAGGAAAAAAACCTAAAGAAAAAAAAAAAGGATGAACCATAAGATGGATTTTTGAAAACTGAGGTTTTTGATAAAACAGAGTTATCAATTTTTCTGATGGGCCTGGAAGATAGAATTCAATAAGATCTTAAATTTAATTCTTAGGCTCTAGATTCCTGTGGATATTTCTTTGAGCCTATCACTCCAAAATGGTAGGTGGTAGGGAAAGTGGTGGAAGAGGACTTTGAAAAGACAGAGACAGAGACAGATGATTTTTGTAGTGTGACTTCACAGGCACTGTATAATTACAGAACACTCTAGAAATTATTGGTGCTGTAAGAAGCAACTGAGTGAAGCCTGAGAAGCCACATTTTGACAACAGATCACACATGATTAAGACTGAGTATTTAATAATCTCTATTATGTTCAGCTATAGTTGTTATTTTAAAAGAAGTAAGAAAAACTAATAACAAAAAAACCCTCAACAAGATGACCCTGAAATCCCAAAATACAGATTGTAGCAACTGGATGGGGAGAGCCCCAGTTTTGTGATCAGGAACTGTAACACTCACCCTGTAGATAAATAGAGGGACAGACCTACACAAAATACTCAGCATGAGGTTTTCAATAAAGTTTGTGTTGAAGTAACTCTATCTTAGTTTGGACAGATTTATCATTAACAACAGGATATTAAAAAAAATCTGTAATATAATCTGATGATGATTTTGTCAATGAATAACAGCCATCTTGTGTTCTCTGACTCTTGTAATAGTTTTAATAGAATTTGTGCACTTCTTCAAATATCAAAACATATTCCCTCTGCTGGCAGGAGACAAAAAATCATAAAAGGAAATTGTAAGTCCTCCTGACCATGGAGAAATCTTGTGTGTATGCCTGCAATCTGCTGTTGGCTTACTCTGTTCTTTTTCATTTTCTTTTTCTGTAGCAGTTTCAGCACTGACCCCTAAAAACCAGGACAAAAGCCCAATTTCTTTTTCTTTTCTATAAAAAGGCCAATAAAAATGGCAAATATAGAAGACTGGATGGCCATTGCATTCATTTTGGCAATTCACAACTAACTTATGTAAAGTTCAGTTGGTTCCTGGAGTTTTGACTCTATGCCATTATTGATGCAGTTCCTGGGGTACTAATTCAAATTCACTCAATTAACTCCCCAAGCAACTCCAAGGATTCCAGATCTTCTTTCGCCAGGACACATTGTTCCAAAATCAGAACATGTTTTCTTAGAAATTACTTTAGTGACATACTATAAGAAATTTTACATTCCCACATGTGACCTGAGATTTCAATAAACAATTTGAAGTGATGGTGATGAAAGCAATCAGCTTTCAAACTGTTCAAATATAGAACACAATGGATCTGTAGCCAGTGGAAAGGCTTCCCCTTCCCTTTCCAAGATCACTTCAGCTGGCTTCAGATTAGGCATCATGATTATTTTCTTCCCATGAGGACAACGAGGAAGGTCTGCATTCCTCATTCTATTATGCAATTCACCTTGTCATGCTTTTTAAATTTGAGACTGTCCCAAAAAATGTAAAATATGATAGTCTTGTTACATAGATGTTTTATTTTCAGAACAGCAATAACAAGAACATTAGAGTTTCAGGAAGAGCAATAAAAGTAAAAACACACATTACATAATATAGTTTAAAGAACCTGCAAAGAATTAGTTGGAACTGTAAATACACTCAGATGGACTGTAATAATTTTAAATCAGAAGGAGATCACTCCTAAGACTCAAATTCCATATGGGCAAAACTGTGCTTTCCTAAATCAAATGAGTAGCCCCACAGGAGCTAGTGAACCAAGAGAGGAGTAATTTTGTTTATACAGGGCTTAGAATGAAGAAAAACATCTCCTACCTGCATATGCCATGCTTTTTCTTCTTAGTACAGACATGAAAGGTATCCTTCCAATAGCAATTATTTAGAATCTCATCATAACCTGCTTCCTTCTCGAGCTGAGTGATTTGCAGGAGCAGGGCCAAGAATGGTGCAAATCAAATGGTAGGACCATCAGTCATCCCAACAGAAGTGTAGGATTAGGAAACCAAGGCAGCCTGATCCTGGTGGACACAGCACCTTCAGAGCAGAGGAGCATGTGCACTGACCAGTCCCAAAGGCAACGTCACCCACATTGTCATAAAATCCCTCTGGTTCTCTGCAGCTCTGCACAGTTACACGTGTAAAGTCAAGACTGAAACACAAACGGCACCTTGCTGGCTCACACTTATCATTACAGTCAGGAGAGGATCAGGGCTCCAGAGGGTTTAGCTGTGTCTAAACTTCACCAAATGGGAGGTCATACATGGACAGTGTGACCCACTGGAGAGGAAGACATTTTAAGATGCAGATGTGAACCCTAGCTTTGATCTTAAATTATGGGATTTGAAAAAAAGAAAAATTAAAAAAAATTTAGTAACTAAGAATACTTTATGTTCCACTCCTATAACTTTAAGGAGTTTACCTATTATAAAAAATTCTAAATTGTAGCAGCTTGTGGGTTCTTTTTTTTCAAACTGCATTATTAGTCGTTTTCTCCTCGTCTATAACCAGATAAAAACATGCAGTTTTAAATACATACTATAACTCTATGGGGTTTTTTTCAGCTAGTTCCCCATAGAACCATTTGTAAGATTAAAAAATACTATAAATTCTGAGTCTAGCAAGATCACTTAAAAGAAATTATCCTGTTTACCTTATGCTTTATGGAATGGTCAAATTATTTATTGAAATTAAATCTAAGGATTTAATGTACCATTAAAATGTATCATTTCAGTCATGTAAGACACAAGTACCAACAAACACCAAAATTATAGAATGTCTCTAAAGCAAAATTGCACTCTTAATGTTGAAACTTCTTTACAGAATAACAAAGACTAGAAGAAGAACTATCTGTTCTATATAATATGCTGTTATATTCACTAATATAACCTGGCCTGCTCTTCATACAGAAGGAAGCACTGGAGCACTGTGAGAAGGTACATTTGCAAGTGGCTCTCCTCATGAAAAGATAATAAAATTCACCTCTCAGTCCTATGGATTTCAAAGCATTAGTGGAAGGGCCAAGACCACCCTTTCAGCCCTTGCTCCTTGGCTGCAGGTCTCTGACTGCTCTCCACAGCATATTCATTCTTGAAAGCTCCTCTTTTAACAAGAGCATCTAGTGCAACACAGAGGAGATAGGAGATTGTATTATCAATTTTTCTAGTCCAGGATGCTGACAAAAATGGCATACCTTGTTCACTTTGAGTGAAACTTCAGCACACAGAAAAAACTTCAGGATAGTCTAAGCAGAAAAGAACAGAAAGAAAAAGAAAACTGACATGAAAAAATGTCTCGTCCTGTATCATGTGTCCTCCACACACAAAACAGTCACAGTCCAATGATAAAGATGAAAAAAGGTGATCTTTGAAGACAACGCACCTGTGTCAGAAAGGGAATACAGAAGCAGCAAAAACATAACTTCCCCAAAGAAATGTAAATCAAAAGTGAATGTCTTTCTAACAATACAGAGTTTACAGCAAAAACGCTAATACCAAAATCTTCTACTGCCTATAATTTTTCAGAAGACATACTGGTCTTCTCTTTCCCTTATATTTTTCTCCAAAGATGAGATTCTTAGCAATATGAAGCAGTGCATCATGAAAAACAACACTAAATACAGAGGGGCTGCTAATATAAAGTAGCGACGCGAAGCTGAGCAATCATAACCATGAGTACTAACAAGGCAGTTCAACCTTTCCAAAGCTAAGATATGAAAGCCTTACTTTAAATAAATTTTTTTTTTAAAGTAGCATCAAAAGCAGACTTGATTAAATTTGTTCACTAAGTTCTTGGAATGATTCTAGCTGGAATAAAAATCACTACAATTTTGGTCCAGGAGAGAGAACACCAGTAAACCCATCCCAGCTTTTGCAGCATTTTGCTTGAAACGTCTGATCAGAGTTTAGCTTGTAGGATCCAAACACAATTGAGCAACATTTGATTATGATTATTTTATTTGATTTTCTGAAGTATTTGCACAATATTCTTGTTACTTTGAAGATACCTCACTTCAAGCTGTTCAGCTTTTATTCAACAAAGCCAAACACAATTTCTTTTTATGAAACACTGTAAATATAGAAAGCTGTAAATTAAGTTGCTTTGGAACAGAGAAATCAATTTTAAGAACTGTTAAGTGATATATCTAGCTTTGAAATCATTCTCCATGGGAAGGAGCAGGACTTTCCTTATTTTCTTGCCACAATGGGAAGCAAAAAGGCTAATTCAATTTCAGGCTAGAAAAAAAGAAAATAACTATGTGTATATATTATAACACATAGCAGTTGGTAGAAGAGATACTTAAGAAAAGGGGAACTGTGTTTATAACCACAAAACCTAGGTGTTAGCATAACTATTAGAAATACACTTGAAATTTCAAAAGTTATGAATCAATTACTGTAGTACCTATTAGAATATGTGCTTTAACTACTCCTTTACCTAAAATAATCACTTATAAGCTTGTACTGTTATTTACACATCACAGTGGTTTTGGAACTATCATAAAAAAAACTAAATAAATAATTATTCAGGAAGGCACATACACTACTCTACTGATATGAATGGATCTATTAATTATAAAAACCTGTCTTGTTTTTAATATTCCTTTCATACACTGAACCATCCAACCCAAAACTGAACTGAAAGGTATTCTTCTATACGGGTTGGCAATTATTGAAACCTTACCACAAGAAAAGGTTTGGGAGCAGATGTTTCAAAACTGGTTTGCTGAGCTGAAAGAGTTTCCTAAACAATGGTGGTGGGTTACCTGAGTTGGAGCACTCCTACACCAGCAGCTCCAGCTGATCACTGCTTTGTGCCTCAGAGGTCATGCCTTGGCAGCCTGTGTGATTTGCAGCCTTTGCTGCAAGAATACAACCAGCACTGGAACCTGCTCTTCAGGTTCAGCATGTGGGATCAGGGCCAAGGCAAGGCAGCTGGCTTGGAGGAGGGAGGGGGTCCAGAGGCTTTATAGGCTTAAGAGTACAATAGCATTGGCCAGGCAGCTGTGTCTGAATGGCAGTGCACAAAGAGAAGGCAGGACATTTGTGGCGATGTTCTGGCTTTAGGGGGTGTCAGGAGAAAGGTGACAAGAAGGGAGATGTTAGACTGCCATTTCACACAGCCTGCATGAAACTGGAACAACCAGATTTAAAAATAAAAGCCACATGGTAAAAGAAGAAGTTGAAGGCCAATTTAGGAGGATATAGGTGAAAGGTTATTTGTTCAAAACAAGTCCTAAACGAGTCCTATACTGAGCTGGTCAAGTGGGTAAGTGAAAGAAAAGAGTCCTAGAAAACCTCTAATCTTATTTCCACAAAAGAAATTTTTATTATAAATTTGTCATTACAAGCTGTGTAAGTGCAGGTACTTTTATAACTAATTAAGTATTTAAAAAATTCAGGAAGAAATTTTGCCCAGAAGTTGAAAGTGATTTCTGAAAACGCAGTTCTGTGAGCCCTAATGTGTATGATTCCACCATCTACTTAGTGTAAAATTTCCTTGGTGTTTATACCCCCTTCCAATTATCACTTGTATTGATCATTATGATTTCAGTTCTTTTTAGATGCATTTTTGAGGGACCAACATAAAAGAGTCATGCTTTTTAAATTAACAGAGTATCTGAAAAGCATATCCATAGACCTCTATTAAAGAAGTGCTCAGAACAGTGTTGGTGTTCAATTTTAAGAGCTGCTGAGTGCAAATCAGTGATGACAGCACTAGCACGCTATACTGTTCTAGCAGTATATAACCTGAGAAGTTGTCTGCTGCTACACTTATGAGTCCTGATAATCAATACATGTACAAAAAAAAAGAGACCCAGAGATTAGTTTAGTGGTTTAGAACGTGGTACTTATAACACTAAGGTCGTGTGTTTGAGCTCTGTATGGGCCATTCACTTAAGTGTTGGACTTGATGATCCCTGTGAGTCCCTGCCAACTCAGGGGGACAACACAGTCTGTGACTGTGAAAATCACACCTGAAACCTCCATCTGCCCTACTGATACGGCTCCATATTACAGTGCTTGCTTATTGAAATGAAATTATTTACTAGGACACTGGAAGTAAAGAATCCAACTAGCATAAGCAGATTTTAATCTCCTGCTTCCTAATTTGAAAAGAAAAAGTATATAAGAAAGACAATGGTGTAAGAAGGGGTAGATTTTTTTACCCAGACTTCTGATACAACCCATTTTCTACTATCTTTCCCTTTAATTTAAAGAAAATTATATACAGAAGTTTTATCTTTTCCCAAACTCCTGAAATCCAAATAGCGTGTCTCCTGACTTTTGTTAGTTTTCTGCTAAATCTCTGCCAGAGAGCATTGTTTGTTCTTTGTTTGAAATTATCAGCAACTTTTAACCAGATCTATCAGCTGCAAGGAAATCTCTCAAGTTTTGAGCAATTTCTCTTCCACAAGCCATCTTCTATTAGGCAAAAAAACTTGCTGGGATAACTCCAAACTCCCTCTTCATCCCTCTGGGATGTTTCTTAAATTTCTGCACAAGGTCCTCAACAAAGAAATGAGCTCTTTCTTTTGGAATCAACAAGAATAAAGTGTTTAGTTTCTTAATTACTGGGCTAGGCCCTCTCCAAAAGTGTCTAAGTTTGGAATTCTTTTTCTGGCTACTTTTTCTAATCAAGAGCCAAGCATTTTCTGCTCCCTGGTTGGGAACATAATTATTTTCATTTCTTTTGGGCTTCTAATGTCTTTACTTGCAGCTCGGAACTGCCTTACATTCAGGAATACTGAGCTGCAGACAGATATGTAACAACACTGCAACAGCTACCTAGAGAGGACTCTGATAATTACCAGTGCTTTTTACATTAGCAAAAAAAGCAGAAGTACAAAAATGAGCTCTGTAAAAGCAAAGTATAATAGAACACTAGAAAAGTTAAAAATTGTTATTTTTATGTTCTAGCATTTATAGTCTTCACCAAGACTTTAAGCATTTAATTTGCAGCCTCCAAACTCCACACCAATCAAGCTCAATTTATTCAAGTGCAAATCCCACAGCAACTTTCAGCATTGCATGAAAGTAATTTCCCATACAGAAGCCGCAAGTGACTAGGATCAACTTGGAAATTTAAATACAATCTAGTTCATAAAAATCCTTTCTTCACCAATTCAAATCCTTTTTGCTGTTCCTCTGTCAAAAGTCACTCAATTAGTTGGTACTACAATGGCATTGCCCAGGCATCCAGACTGTATACAAGTCTCTTTTCTGAAAATGATGAATTTCCTCCCCTCTTGAAGAAGTTTCTAAGTCCTCTCCAACAGTCAGTTCTGTGATTTGGGGTGCAGTAGCACAGATGACATTACTTTAAACTTGCTTCATCTTCCTGTGTGAACTCTAATTTGAAAACACTCATTTGGATACCTTTAGAATGTTTCCAGTTCCTACCAAATTGCTATACTCTATTCCATATAAACAGTTGAAATAGTTTAAATACTTGAGAACATCTTCTATTCCCAAAGATTTGGGATATATCACTTACTGCTCTCTGAAGAATCCAGAGCATTCTACAGTGACCTTTTCCTCACTTTAATTACAGTCAAAACAATGTATTTTATATATTTTGTTACCAGTGTTTTACATGGTCTACTACAGGACAAAGCTATGAACTGTCTTGACCTACCTGTGGGATCAGAATTAACACGTCATCCAGTTTTGGTCATACTTTTTAAAAATTATTACTGTAAAAGATGTCCAATCAGCTCATTATTTAGGTTCTTTTATCTTTAGGTGATACACCATAAAATCCTACAGGCTGACTTTCTGTCAATTACATACTGTGGCTTGTCCTAATACTGCACCAGATCAAATCTCTCAAGTTTTCAATTCGTTACAATTGCTGCTTCCTACTTTTTTGGCTTGCAAAACATCGTCTAGATCTTTGACTCACGTGAGCTTCACAGCTCTTGTTCAGTGATTACCTTTACAGAATAAGCTGCAATGAACCCAGGATCCTTGGTCTGTTTTCTGACTGGCTACATCTTGGTCAGCCTCGGTATTCTAATCCTACATCACTCAGGAGTAGAGCTCTACTGTATGGAGCAAAGATTTTACTTTCGTGACAGTGCATTCACTGCCTCAATTCAACACTAGTCCTATGCACTTGCATTTTTGTTTCTTTAATTTGCTTTTAGAAATATCATCTAGTAATGGCCTTTTCCATATGTTGTCTCACTGACTTTAGAGGATCATTTTGCCATAATTAATCAGAATTCTGTATGTGTAAATACTGCAGAATTCATCCCTCACACGGTCACTCTGTCCTTCCTACCTCACTCCATGTCCTTTAGTCCTCGCACTCCCTGTAAGCAACTGAGCTTCCAGACAGGGCAAAAAAAGGGTCAGCACAAATATTTCACATATACTTGCAGCTTATAAAAGGCTTCGGCATCACGAAACAGTATCCCAAATTATAAGATACTTGGACACCACTGACGAATTTAGAACTAGGAAGGACAGACAAATTACATCTACATGAAAGCAACCACTGGACAAATCTAAAGCTAAGTGCCTTAGCTAGGCAATTTCACATCATTGCTTTTATTTGATTTAATGAGATCTGAAACAATATCAGCCAAGAGTGGAAGGACAATATGAAATTTATATTCCTTTCACTAAAATGAAAATTTCTGCTAATTTCTCTTCTAGAGAGTTTTCATGCTTAGACTAACCAGATTCTTAGAAATGGGGAAAAAAAATTCTCATTCCAAGACTTCATCAGTGTACTGTTTTTATAAAGACATTGGAGAAACACATGTCAAACACTTGGTTAAGGTGAGTTAGAGCCAATAAGAGTGTGCTCTGTCAAAGGAAGACATTTTGGCCATCAAAAATGAAAACATTTAGAAGGTCCTAAGGGATTTTTAGGAAGTTTTTTTTCTTGAAAAATGAAATGCATTTGAAAACTTCATTTTGTATGAAAAACAAATATGACCAAAACTACTTGATCACTTTTAGCTCAAAACATGGTGACAAGTAATGAATCTATTTCCAAAGACTTCTGACTTACTGTGCTGCTGCCTTGGTCATCAAAACTGCAGATATCCACTAACTAATAAATCTAGGCAAAATTTTAAAATACATGAATTTTAAAAAGTAATTTAAGTTCTAGTGTGCTTGGTGCTGCACAAACTTTAACAAAAATAAGTTGCCTTCACAGTCCTAGTCTCATAATTTGGATAAGTTCCTAAGAATACAATTCCCATTTAATTCAATGGTAAGCACATAACTAAAACCCTGTGCAAGGCATTGAAAATTTAGCACAGTATTCACTAAGTAGATCCAGATGATAGGCCAAATCCAGCTCTGATGTAGGTGGGCAAAATGCCATTTAAATCATTTGAGTTGCAACACTAGAGCTGAATTTGACCTTATATTTTTTGAACATTATGCCAAATGACTGCAAAAACAATGTAGTTTTTACTCAAGTGCAAATGAATGTGGTGGTTTCATCCTAGACCCTGGAGGACATGTATTCAGAGCACAAAAGCATCACACAGTTTGGCACAGCTTGTAACTGCTTTTCCACAAAGATCCAGGACTAGAGTGTTTAGGGCGTTGCAGGTCATGAGCAAAGGAGGCAAAGCAGCATAGCTGCATGGACATGGCTGTACACTGTTTGCCTCTTGCTAACCTCTGGCCAGCACTCACTTCCTCATTTTCATCATTCACTTTAATGTTTCAAGAACAACAACATCAATTTGAATGATTCTGAAGTCTCAGAGGATGTGCATTATTCCTCCCCACGGCCTACTGAAAGACAACTCCATAACTTTGTATTTATGCTGATAGAACTACAAGCCGAATTTGTCTTAGTGTGGTTATTAACACCTGGCCTGTGTAATGTTTTACTTTTAAAGATGTGAAGGGTCTTTCCAAAGGAAAATTTATAGAAGGAAGTGATAAATAGGAGTAGCATTTATAATACATGTACTTGCTAGCCATTCATATTTTCATATTTAGATTTTGGCTTCCAGAATTAGTAAGAATAAGAGAAGTTTAGTAGCTTCCTGTAGAACTATATTCATCTGCATTTAGCACAAATAAACACACAACAGATAACAATTAAAAAAACCAAGAAACTAGATAGCCCACAAAAAGGCTGCCTGAATAATGAGATTCAGCAATTCATTCCACCACTTTTGGAGGATATTGAGTCCATTTAGCATCAACATCTCCTTACTGCTGATTTTCTTATTTACCTTTTCTGTCTTGAGGTAATAAGAAAAAAGAGAAAGCTTGCCATAGAAAAAAGGGGGAAAGGCACGAAGACATATTCTGGTGAAAAATTCCTCATTTTGAATGTGTGTACATGTAAGAAACCAGTGTCCAACAAGTTGAATATATAACAGGGGAAAAGCAAATCTTCTAATTCTGCTGGTATTTCACAAGAACAACTTTTGTTCTGCTCTTTGTTAATCTCATTTGTACTCCTTCGAATTGTACTGTCACCAAAGACACTTTCCTGAAAGAAATCAGAAGGATAACAGCCAGGGACCAGAGAATAGCCAAAGAAATAATCTGCATTGGTATTTTTTCTCTACTCACATAGAAAATGAGAAAGGTAATTTGTTTCTGACAGCCTTCACCTTCACTCTCTTAGCAGTTTTTATCACCAGTTTAATTCTTCCTTCCAGCATTCTCTGATTTGTTCAAACGAGAGACTATAGCAGTGTTTGTTTTGCAGCTGTGTGGATCCCATACCACCCAATTCTGCAGACCAAAGCCAGCCAGCAAACTGAGGCAAGCCCAAAGCAGGCCATGCCAGTGTGAACTGAGCAGAAGAAATGCTCAGGTCATGTAGGTAGACTGTAAAACAGCAATTATGGCAAACTGAAATGGAGACTGAGAATTTATCAGGAGCTCTCTTAAAAGCAAATTAAAAGTAAATCCATTAACCCGGTTTTGACAATCTTGACCTACTGCTATTCAGGCTTTTGATTTGGGAATTTTAAATTTAACAAGGAGTAGATGCCATTCAGTGTTTTCCATTATATTCTAGATGACAAAGGTTCAAATCTCACAATTCATTTATACATCTTTCAATGATTCTACTCAATCAACAGCATGTAATGTTGTTATATCTACATAAACGTACTTCATCTGGTTACAGTGACATCAGAATTAAATTCTTCATAAAAAAAATTAAACTGCTGCTGAGAAAACATTTTAAATTTATCTTCTGGTAGGTGGCAGATACACTTTTTCTCATCCTTTCCTTCCAACAGGTAGAAGGAAATTTTAAAAAAATAAAACTATCTCCTACAAACCAAAACCAAGACTTTTCAAATAAAAAGAGGTGCAACATAGTTCTTTTAAAACCATGTTTTACAACCTTTTTTTTTCTCTCTAACTCACTTTTTTTTCAGATGTGATGTCTGGAAAACTGTAGTAAACTGGCTTTCAATTCCAGTAAGCACCCCTAGGACAGCAGCTTTCAGTTCCAGGAGAAAATTTTTACTTAGTGGCTAAAAGACTTCCAAGTTCATGATCCAGAACAGGCCAAGAGCACTTATAAGTCAACAACATCGTAAATTAACTAAGTAAAACTAAAATACTGATATATCTGAAGTTGATTTCAGGGATATCAAATCAGAACTTAACTCAGACTTCCAAACCCCATTTAATTTTCGTAGAGAATTTCTGTCTCAAAAAACCAGTCTGTACCAAAATAATACATCCCACAAAACCCACCACAGAAACCTTGAGCAGGCTTTTGCATTACAAGTGCCAGACTTATTTTTTTTTCCCTTGACCACCTTTTTGCTAAATCAGACTTCAAATAGAGAGCTTTTCTGGGAGAAATTAAAAGACACTCACAAACTACCCCCATCTTAGATTGACTTTGACATTTTACAAGGACGTTAGAGCTAAGTCTAGCCAAATTTGGGTGGAAGACTTCCAACCCAGGATTCTGCGGCGGGTAGGGCTGGTGGATAGGTCACATTCTTTCTCTCAGCCATACAAATTGATGTCCTAATATGGTGCTAGGTGGCACTCTTCTGTGAATAGATTCTTTTCCTAATAAAATAACTCTTCATCACCAAATACCACTGTACTGTTTGACAAAATTGTGGCATTAACTCATTCTTCAGAAAATCCAGTGCATGAGCTACCTTAGTTCCAAGTAGTTTCAACCATTCTGTTTTGGTTCAGTTCAGAAATCAAGCTTCTTGTACTGCTACTGTTATAGATGATATAGGTCTTCCTGTATATTTTGAAGATGCTTTTGCTTTCAAAGTAGGATCACATTAAAGTTCATGAAACCTCTGAAAACCTTCAGTAGAGAATTCATTTGGAAAAGCCCCATGTGTCCTTTAGAAGAAAAGCTCCAGATCTGTATGAACAATTGTTTAATGAGACAAAATTTTAAATCTTTGCTTTGTGCCATAGGTCATTCAGACTCATACTGACCTAGTCCTTAATATGCTGATTGCTTCAAAAATACATGGATGATTCTTTCTTTGCAGGGCACCCTTTACACCTACCTTCTTCCCCTTTCTTTGCAGTCATCACTGATGTACAAGGATCCAAGAACAAGAATTCACTGAGACAGGATACCTATTTCTTTAGAGGACTGAAAGCCAGAAACTTGGACTACAGTCACACACATTTTTTATCTGTGTACCTCTGTTTCTTCTGAAAGAAATTGCATGCATAACTAAACTGTGGCATCCAACTATCTCTTATAATCCATTTCACAGTAAAACAGAGTTTATACAGGCAAGCAGATCTGCTTTCCAAAAAATGTAAAGCAGTAATGAGAGGGAGAAAGATTCCACCCTTTTTCAAGGGAAATTTCTTCTAATGTCTTGGTGTTGCTCTTGCTTAATGTAATGTAACTTTCAAATGACACTTCCATCTGTAGCCACTTGTAATTACTCTGTCAGCCCAGAATATGCTGGGGTTGCTAATCCCTTGTATTTAGCTTTAGTTGCTAACTATAGTCCAAGATTTTTAAACATAGCAGCACTTGGAACCTCTAATAAGAGAGAGTCTATTTTACATTTATTTCTTGCCATCCATTCTTACCAGCAATTTGATGACATTCCAAAAGAAAATGGCATTAGGCATGCAATGTGATTAGTCTTATTAACAGTGATGTTCTAAACTACTGCATGTTATTGAAAAAATCCTCTAATAACAGACAGCCAGTTTACATGACACGAAAGCCATGGAAATCTGGAGATATTAAAGCTGTATTTCACAAGCATTTCAGGTTCAGCATATTATAATAGGACATCGGTTTAAGCTGCATTCATAGGTTTACACTGTCTTTATAGGAAGTATCATACAATACAAAAGAAAGATATCAGATTTATCATGAACAAATTTCATAAAAATGAGCTCCTCATTATTAAGTACCAAATGAAACAAAGAAACAAAATTGGGAAAGTGGGGGAAAGGGGTGAGCTCGGAGTGATTTTGTTTTGTCCTTTTTCCACACCCCCCATACTGCTGCTTTCTAGGTTGGCTGTTTACTTATACATTCTGTCCTGCATAAAGGCATTTTGCATTCCTCTTCCCTGGTCTCCAATTTGTCTATTTCGCATGAAAGATAACAAGAATGGCACAGGTAGCAAAGGCAGAGCTTGCTCTGGCTTAGACAGCAGAAGAATTACCCATGCCTCCCCTCCATAGGACTGCAGCCTGAGCAACTTTGCCATCCTTTTATATGGGCAGGTTATGGGCAGGAGGAGGGGCAGCCCCCAAGAGATTGACATTCACACTCCAGTCAATTCGCAGACATCAAATAGCTCCATGGGGCTGTTGTACTAACAACTTTCCTGGTTGTTGTTGTCTTAGGCTCTGTAGAAAACTGTTGAGTAATGCTGAGTTTACTTAGCTGCAGAAAGTTTGGTTAACTTCAGTTCATTCTGAGGCCTGTTAACAGCAGGAAAAGTCCGGCCTATAGTTACAGAGGATTCACTGCTTGGTGACACTAATAAGATCCAGATCCAAGAGGTAGAGACAGCTGTGATCTTCCATACACTCTGCCCTGCAGGGTGAGTATGCTAAAGCATTTCATCCTCTTATAATGTTCCCCCTGCCCACTCAAGTGCCCTGGGTAAGGGGAAAACAGGAGAAATTAGTGCCCTATTTTTGCATTAATAAGAATTTTTAAGCCTCTGCCAAGCAGATAAAACTTAGAGAGACTGCTGTAAGGTACTGCAGACTCAACAGCTTTTCAAACAGATATGCTCATTATGAATTAGAGAGAATTAGAAGCTATTTACAAGTAGCAAAACCTGGAGAAGATAAACATATGCATAAGGAGGCTGACACAGGAAAGGTTTCTTTGAAAAAGTGAAGATACAGGAAATACAAAACACAGCAAAAAAACCCCTGAGGATTTATTAAGGTCCAAATATGCTTCATGAAGGTGTATTTTTTTGTGTTACATAAAAATGAGTATTTCATTAACTAACACAGATATTAACACAATTTTTAATAAAATGCCTTGGTATTTGTACAAAATATTGTACATGAACTGAAAAATAAAACAGAAGTATCTGATTGCCTCTTTAGCTTTTCTACCTTTGTCTTTACATAAAATACTTCCATTTCTAATGTGAGCAATTACATTAAGGGCAATAGTTTGCTTATTGTAAAATATCATTTACACGAGTTATATAGGAAGTGACTGCATGCCACAAGCTAAATAATCTACATTCACTATTCCAAAAGCAGACATGGTCTTATTCTGAAAATCATGGCTTGTGGGTAAGCACCTTTCACTGATGGTATTTCTTTGAGCAGAGGCTGGCAGGATCAAGTCCTACTGTGTGCACCTGACATCACACCATCAAGAAAATTCTGCAGATGTTTATCTTAAGACTTAACAGCAACAGACACAAATTGCATCAAGGGAAACACAAAAGCCCTTTTGAACTGTATTTATTATTGTCAGGAAATACATACATTTCATCTCATGTAATGGGATATTTTGGTTTATTAAATCTTAATTTGAACAGGTGAAACTAAGAAATAGTTCAATTAATAGCTTATTTTTTAAATTCAGATGGCATTGCTGTAGTTAAAGGCAATATCAGTAGAAGGCACAAAAGATAAAATGAACAGAAGTCATAAGAGACTGAAAGACATGTTTGTTACTGAGTTAGACCAGTAGCTTCCAGCAAAATGTTTCTTTGCTTATTGGCAGATAAAAAACTATCATCACTAGTACTGTCTTAGTCATGAGTCGCTTTACTATCCTTATAAAAAGGAATGGTTATCAAGCTCCAAAATAATACGGAGATTTTTATGTACTACAGAGACTTAACTGTATAAAACTTGAGTTCAGGAGGAACAATTATTTCTAAATAAGTACATCGTCTGTGCAATTTTTTGTCTCTCTTCTACACCTCTCACATTTCCAAAATGTGCATGACCTACAGGAAGTTTCAGCAGCTGTCTGGTTCAGAGTTGCTGTCCATGCTTGGCCTTGACTTTAGTCTCTGTTGTGTGCCTGTATGGTGCCATAGAGAAGGGATCTAATTTAGGTGCCGCGTTGTCAGCATTGCTAAAAAACAAATTGCCTTCAGAAAAATCAAAAGAATACAGAAAGCATTTTAACATGCAGAAAGTTCAAATGTTGCAGATGGTTCCTATCAAATGACAGATATCTGGATATAGCTTTATTGGAAAGCTAAATATTTATAAAATAATTTGGGCTTGGATTTAAAGGTCATCCAATTAAGCAAATAAGTAACATTAAATTAGTCACAAATGTTCTTAAAATATGGGGTTTGCCATTTACAATTAGCCAGTAGAAAGTTGACTCATACTTCTCATATCTGACAAAGTGTTACTTTTGACTTTTAAAGCAACAAGAGGTTTTAAGCTGTATCAGGCTACTAATATTTAAATACAAATTGAAAATTGGCTTTGAGTCATATTTGGCATGATCTCCTACTTTTCTTCCCAATGGTAAAAATTATTACTGAATTTCTCAGTAATTGTCATAGCAATTTTCTTTGGACAGAACTGGAAAAATTCTACGAAGATTTATACTCTGGAATCCCAAACAGAGTCAGCAGAGATGCAAATTATGGCCCAGAAGCTATCTGCCAAAAGGTGACATGCTGTGATGTGTCTGTTTGCCATCAGGATACTGCTGTGGTAAAAACTAATATTACAGTTATCCCAAACACCTTTTCAAAGCCACTGCTCTTACTTTGAACATTTTGGTGGTGTTTACTTCAGAGAAACACTAATCTGGATGTACAGAGAGGTTTTGATCCCTGTAATTTAGCACTTTTGTAGTAGAGCATTTATAAAGGAACAGATAACTTTGGTTTCAGAGGAAGGTTTTTAATGAGACAGGGAGAGGCCTTTTTTTTTAGAGGATGGAACTAGTTGTATCTAATCACTGTACTATCCACTATCCTTCTGTTGGTGTTGCCAATGGCTGCTTCAGCTTTATTTAATACCTTCTTGATTTTTGTCTACAGAAAGGGTGATTACATACAGTCCTGCACTTAAATGTTTACCCATTGCCATATGACGGGAAGTTAATTAACAAATATATATTAACAAAAGTGTTTCCCTAACTCTAACAAGCCAACAAACTAATAGAAGTTCTTAGCCTGATGCAGAAACATTTCAGAAAGCCCTAATATCATCGTACAGGAAGGATTACACATACCAGTTTCAATTTCTGTAGAATCATTTTTACTTCAGAACAGTTTATGCTTAGAGTACATTCAGCTTTAGTTTGCAATGCTCAAATCTATGATCTACAACAGGTTTTGTTTTGATCTAAACTTCCTTCAGTCTGAAGATTGTTTTTTCAGCAAAATAGAGAATCAATGAATTCTCAATTTTAATTGATTCCTCTTTTCCATTTTGAGCATAGCTCTGCTCCCGAAAAAAATCGAAATGACAAGGATGTACAACATACGCCCAAATCTTATTCTGTAGCACATGCCAAATAGTAATACATGGGTTCAAGTTCCTGCTCCAGTGATAGTCAGCAGCATAAATCCCATGGGTAGAAAACCACATTGTGTCGTGTTCTCTTGACACAATGTATAACAATATCCAGCAAGCTTAATACTCTTGAATATATTTCAACAGCAGAGCCACAATTATTTTTAGACATCTAATTCTTTAAGCCTTTCTGTGTTATTGTAGGGAATTTTGGCCATCCCCTGCACCGCCAAAGTAAGCTTGAATAATTTCTGTCAAGAGTTCAGAACTCATAACAGAGCAGGCTGGGAGATTGCCATCAGCCCCAGGAGTCTACAGAATTCTGCCCACTAGTGACACACAGAAAGAACTGAGATTTTCAATTTCGTACAAACTTAATAGACTTAAAATATTTGCAAAGGCTGTAATTCACCTATTTAGTAGAAATTTAAATTCATGTGAGAGAGAAAAATGTGCCTTCCTATTAAGGCTGTGTCATTTTTTCAAGGATTTTGGTTCCTTTTGGATCCTTTTTCAAGGATACTTCCCTAATTAAAGGAAATGGCAAAACTCCTGCCCATTTCCCTAGAAGGAGAATTATATTCTTTCATATCTTTACCAGGGACTACAACCTGCGATGTTTTAACACGAGAATCATCCATATCCGAATGTATTTTTGCAATGGAATTAACACAAAAAATGAGGCCTCCATCACAGAATCCAGAGCAGAAAGTCAGCACTGCTTGCTCAACCCCTAGCATTTGGCCATCTTATTTAGTCCCAACAGGCTAGTTATAATCCATCTCACAGGCTTCAGGATGTAGGAGAGATCCAACAGTCAACAAGAGCTAGCTGCAAAAATAACAAATGTGCAAGTGGAGTAGGGCATCCCACTTGTTTCATTAAAAGCCTTAAGCACGTATGTGCTTGACTGCCATGCATGATCACACCCTAGGACATTGCAGTAAGCAAAGCAGCTCTCACTACAGTTGCTTCATCTCTTATCAGACTGTGCTGTCTCTTCTGACCAGTGAAAATAGTCAAATTCTCTGCTTGGATACACTTTACATAACACTAAAATCTTGGTATACAACCTTTTCTAACACTTCCATAATTAGCTTGAGCTGTGGCTTGGAGGGTGTTGAGGAAGGAGCAGGGGGAAAGAAAAAGCTGTGTGTTAAATATTGTTAAGACTTCCGCTGTTTTATATGTAACATCAGAAAGAGAGAACTTCTGCATAAGGTCGTTCTCATGGTTTTCATTATCGCATATAGTTAATTAAAAACACTTCAACCCCAGGCAACCAACACACTGCAAAGAGAATATTAAGAGGGTATAAAAGCATCCTACTCACTTGGAAACTAATTAACTTGGTTAAAAATGAAACAGTCTTTTAAAAAGTACTGTAGTGTCAGGAAGGGCTTGTTGATACCTCAGATTTACTATGTGTGCACAGAAATGAAAGGCAATTTTGCTTCTGTTGAAGGTAATAGCAAAAGTCCGTCTCCAGGGCAAGCAGATCAGGCCTTTAGCATTAGACTTAAATCTCAAAATAAATAGGATAGCTATATAGTGTTAAAAAATAGGCTTTAGGTGCCTGATGCTAGTTTGAGACCAATTTAGGCATTTAATTCCAAAATAACAGCCCTGAAAATCTTTCTTCAACACCTTCTTAAATTTTGCAGCACGTCTATTATTGTAAATATCCATCTACACTTTGGAGCAGACTAAAGAGCTTCTTTCTTAAGTGTTATGTATTGATCCCTGCTTAACTTATCACTGTTCCATGGCCAGAGAGAGACTGGAACCAAGGCCCTTCCACTGAGCTGTGGGAGTCTATAATACAGGTGCCCCATTCTGACATTGCCATTAGGAATATTCCTATGGTCAAGGGAGATCATGTCACTATAGGTAAAAGAGTTCAGTCAAAACTTACCTCCTCCCAAGGTTTGCTCAGAGCTGTGGTATAGATTCTACTCATTATTTTGTCAACAAGGCACTTACCTCAGACCTTGATGCTTAGAGATAGGTAAAAGAACTCTGTAGATTTGGGGTCGCTCTTCCTATTTCTGTTAACAAGCATTCATTCTCTGAGCATGTCTACTGAACACCAGTGGAAGCAGCACCTTCATAAAATGCAATAGCAAGCCCTTTTGTTTAAAACATTTCTGGTGTGGCTTCCATCCCTTTTATTCTAAGAGATCAGAGCACACAGGCAGATTATGAAAAAATAATTTTCTATCTGTGCCAAAATCCTCCAGGTATTGGCCAGTCTGATGATGATGTCAGATAAAGAATTGATAGTTTCAGACCCTCTTAATGAAGCTGCTCCACTGAACAAACAAACCAAAACTAGAAAATTATTGAGTTGGATGAAGACAGCAAGAAGCAGCATGGTGTGCAAATCCCCAGTCTCCTGAGCAGTCTCCAGAAGCATGCAAATGCACCCTTTCTTTTCTGTGGAAAACTTGCCTCTCAGCACAACACACATCCCCGCCTCTCATGAGATGGCCATGCTTGAGTGTCCCACCCACTTGTCACTCTACAAGCTTTTCAAATTGAGATCCCTTTCTGAAATCCTGACTAAAATATCTAAAGCATCCAAGACCAGAACAAAGATACTACAGTCAACAACACTTTATTCAGCACATTTCACCTAAACTAGCTTAGGTGACTCTAATCAGCTGGTTTGGATTCCATCTTGAGATTTTTCCCCATATGGAACCAATATTAATTCTGGATTATCTTCCAGGCACCTGCTTGATAAGAAGAATGCAGCTTCCTTAATATGTGCTCAGCCTCTGCTGGTTTTAGGCCTGACCTTGCACTGAAAGTCTGCTGTTGATACCCTGTATCTATATGGGAAGCCAATGAAATTCTCAGCGAGTGCTTTAATACGTTATAGGAGTTTCTGAAGAATGGAGGCCATAATTTGAAATTTTCCCATGCTGACATAGACTAAAATAAGAACAGGCAAACTCAATAAATATTTATTTTAAAAAAATGGCATCAAATCCTACATTACAGAATTATTAGACATAGCATCACAATTATTTAAATAAGGATCACAAAGAGTACATAATAGGTCACAAGTCTAAAATTGTTACTGATGCTTATCGCACACTAGGATATTTTAAGTGTTATTCTGTTGCACTGATTAATAATAGATAGAGCACATTACAGTGGTTTTCTTTACTCAGCTTTCTCTCACATGAAACTAATCCACTCATACATTATTGATAAATAACCCACACCTCTCCTGTTCACAGCATGTAAATTATGCAGAATTAGGAACAGCTGACAAACTAATACACATAACTGTTTATCCTAATAGACATCACTGTATTTGTAGCCAGCATACTTGGTGAACTGCAGCTTTGGGTAAAACACTGAAGTTTAAGATATAAATGGAGTTTTCCCATAAATGTCAGAACATTTGGCTTTCATCCCTGTC
Source organism: Gymnorhina tibicen (assembly GCA_013399875.1). Taxonomy (NCBI): domain Eukaryota; kingdom Metazoa; phylum Chordata; class Aves; order Passeriformes; family Artamidae; genus Gymnorhina; species Gymnorhina tibicen. The sequence continues at coordinate 203,606 of VXAZ01003679.1, forward strand.
TCCTTACTCCTTTTTTCAGAAAAAATATATTAGAATTAACTTAAATATATGCAAAAGAATCACTTGAAATAATGCAGCCTTAGAAAACTAAAAATAGGTCAGTCTTTTGAAAATATATCAGTAATATGTCAACAATAAATAACCCTCTACCAATGTTCTTTCCTGCCTTGCTTTTAAAAAGCAGTGCTTATTTTTATCTAGGAACTAAACACATCATTATCAAGCAACATCTCTCAACAGTCATGAAATATTTAGCACAATATTCACCTGAGAGCATCACCTAGTACAGATTTTCAAAGCAATACTCTTAGGTTACATTTGCATTGGGTTTCCAAGAGGAAGTATGAGTTTTCCTGTGCAGATACACAAGGCCAAATTCACCTCATCAGTTCACTTAATTTACGACAGGAATAAATTTGGGCTATTAGCAATCACCTGAAAATACTGACATAGGAATTACGGCTTCTAACCCCAAAAAGGTGACAGGATCATTAGCCCAGCAGAAATGCAGCTATACCAGTTCACATAGCTTGGAAAAGCAGCAGGAGTCATTGAGCAGCAGGACAAATATTACACAGTTGCAATCATGACAAAGTGGTGATAAGACTTGCATAGCTGGGGTACTCTGTTAGAGGGCTATCCTTCAACTGTGTTGAGTTATATTTGCACCTTCAGCTATATTTAGATGAAAATAATTGCCTGAGAAAAGCCTCAGAGAATATTCATTGTTTAATAATGCAGTTTTACAGAGAAATAATCAAAATTTGGCATGAAGGTCATTATATATTATACGTTCTGCCAGTTATGACTGGACAGTTCAGGTGAACAATTCATAGGGCCAATGACGTACATTGTGGGGTCTGAGGCTTTTTTGATCACTGGGGCAATACAAGTACGAGACAAAAGCATAAAACCCTAAAAGCAAGCCATTCTTCAAATACTGAAATCTAAATCCCATTTTATTATGCTGTCAATGAACTGCTGAGATTCTCCTTTGCTTGTTAACATGATAGCAGACAGATGAGAAGAAATAAAAAGTACTGGCGTGTGAAAGGCAAATCAAAAGGGGAGATTGAAGGGATTTCTCGAGTTACTCAGGTGAGTCTTTAAGCCCCAGCCAGTGACCCAGCCCATGGTCAGAACGGTGCAGGTTCCGTTTGGTTGCTCGGAACGCTTAGACACGGTATCCAACTGTCTGCCCAAAAGGCTGAGAATTTGCAGTTTCTTTGTAAGCTTACTGCACAATTAACAAAAGAAGGGAATTTGATACTAACTAAACAGAGAATGAATAGTCAATAACATTGTATAAACTTTTTCAAGTCACAAATCTTTATGCAGCAGGAGCGACTTTGCATGTTAGTGGAGTCTTTTATTGCAAAGATTGCTTTTTTTGTTCTCTACACTCATGTTTTAGTTGTAAAATGTATTTTTCTAAAACAGAATCCTCACCTGTTGGCAGATAATGACATCAAATCACTAACATAAAAAGAAAGATAAACCACAGACTAAACAAATTACAGTAAATGAATAAAATTAAGACAACGATGATAGTGTTTAAGATAGATACTTAAATATTCTGCAGAACTGGAAAATAATTATTTTATTACTTTCAACATGGGTAGCATAATATTTATGAAAGAAATTATTCCAGTAAAAAAAAATTATATTTTTTCACTGCCAGATTTCTAATTTTTAAACTTAAAAAAGATTTCAAAGTACCATAACCAACATTTTGAAATGAGGTGGCATGTGAAGAAGAAATGCAGCAGACAAAATGCAAACACAAGCATATTTGTAAAACAAGTTTAAATGCAGTTAACTAGAGTTTATAGACCTCAACCTGAATACTCTTACAGTGGAAACATTATTGTTTGCATGATGGTGTATATTTCTCAGAATGCGCTAGCTGTCAAGTGTAAGTAATACTTTACATACCCTTTTCGTAACTGCACAGTTAGCTTTATGAAACCCAGCTGTTCAAAATAAAGCCTGGACCAGCAGTGCCATCTAGCATCTTTTAAAAAACCCCAACAAAAACAAAATCTCTGAGCACTTACAGAATTGGTAGATTAGCATTTATTAAGACTATCAATCTTTGTAATAGATCTATGCATCAAGTCATAACCCTCAAGTGAGCAACAAGTCATGTTTTGATAATCAGTGTATTACCAAATATAACATCTGTACACATCACAAACCATCTGGACAATAAAAGTGTCAGACAAAATTGTTTAGCCTTTGAAAGAGCTCAACTGAGACTGGGAAGAAGGGGACTGCATTTACTCATTCAATATTGGGTTATAATACATGGATAGTGTGGAACTGTGACAAAAATGGGAAGAAGGAACAGTAAGGTTTTCTTTTGGGAGCAGAGGCAAAATACGCAAACTGGACCCATTTCTTATGGAAGACTATGGACTGCCTGCGGCCCAGGTTAAAGGAATTTTCCTACTCTGGTACTGTTCTCTGATTATTATCCATTTTTCTGGTTAGAAGCAATGAAGTTACAAAAAGAAGTTTGAGGGCAATCAGAAAAGAATTCAGGGCCCTGGAATGACTGATTGAGGGATCAAAAGCATAAATGGTTTTTCCTCTGTCCTTGCATTTGCAGGGATTGATGAGAAAAGAATCAGGGAGACACAGTGGATCAATACCTGTCTCCAAGCCTGGTGTAACTGGCAGAATTTTGGGGGTTTTGATCCCAGGTCAGTCCATGTGGGAGCAGGCCTCGCAACAGGAGGGGAACACCTGTCTCAAAGGGGAAAAGGATCTTTGTGCAGAAGTTAGTAGGGCTCACTGAAAGAGCTTTAAAGTAGATTTGAACAGTGAAAGGGATAAAATCAGGCTACCCAGAGTAAGCCTGAGGGTGGCATGCCAATGTTAGAGGACAGCGTGGTAGCGAAGTCCTTCAGTCTTGCTGTTTCAGTGGAGAGAGAGGGGATGGAGATCCATGCAACAGCAAAGATGCAAGGGTTATTGATCTGTTAGAAACCATGGAACTATCTGAAAATGGTGACAGAGGAATTACGGCTTCTAGCCCCAAAAAGATGTTGGGATCAATAGCCCAACAGAAGTGCAGTTACACCAGTGCACATAGCATGGACAACAAGCAGGAGCCTTTGAGCAGCAGGAAAACTATCACACAGTTGCCATCATGAAAAAGTGGTGGGAAGGTTTGCACAACCGAGGTGCTCTAATAGAGATCTAAACTCTTCAGAGGGAATAGGCAAGGAAAAAGAGGCAGTGGCATAGCCCGATATGTCAGGGAGTGTTTTGATTGTCTAGAACTCGATGATGGTGACGATAGGGTTGAGTGTTTATGGGTAGGGATCAGGGGAAGGCCAACAAGGCAGATATCCTGGTGGGGATCTGCTATGGAGCACCCAGCCAGGATGGAGATAAAGACAAAATATTCTATAAACAGCTGGGAGAAGTCTCACAATCACTAGCCCTTGTTCTCATGGGGGACTTCAGCTTAGCAGGTTCTGCTAAAAATATAATACAAAGGAGAGGTAACAGTCTAGAAGGTTCTTGGAGCATGTGGAAGAGAAGTTCCTGTCATGGTTTAAGCCAGTCAGATGGTTTAGAGTGGGGTATATAACTTTATCAATGATTTGAACAAGGAGATCAAGTGCACCCTGAGTAAGTTCATCAACAACATCCAAGCTGGGTGGGAGCGTTGATCTGCTGCAGGGCAGGAAGGCTCTGCAGAGGGATCTGGACAGGCTGGATCCATGGGCTGAGGCCAGTGGTGGGAGGTTCAACAAGGGGAAAGTGCTGAGTCCTGCCCTTGGGTCACAACAACCCCAGGCAGCGCCACAGGCTGGGGCAGACTCGGGGGAAACCTGCACAGCAGAAAAGGACATGGGGGTGCTGGTCAACAGCAGCTGAACATGAGCCAGTGTGTGCCTAGGTGGGAAAGAAGGCCAATGGCATCCTGGCCTGGATAAGCAATAGTGTGGCCAGCAGGACCAGGGAAGTGAATCCTGTGTTCAGCTTCGGAAGAAACACGTTGAGGTGCTGGAGTGAGTCCAGAGAAGAGCAGTGGAGCTGGGGAAGGGTCTGGAACACATGTCTGATGAAGAGCAGCTGAGGGAGCTGGCGGTGTTTAGCCTGAAGAAAAGGAGGGTCAGGGGAGACCTTAATGCTGGAGGTCTTTGAAAGACTCATAGATGTGGCACATATGGGCACAGTTTACTGGTGGGCTCAGCAATGTTAGGTTTACAGTTAGACTAGATGATCTTAAAGTTCTTTTCTAATCTAAACAATTTTATGACTCCATGATTCTATAATTTCTTAAGCAATATAAAATACATAAAATGTTTCAGATGACCCAAAAAATATATTCTTGTGCCAGTTAAGAGAAACAGCTGCTTTTCATGGTTTAATAAATGAATTCCTCATTCTGAAATCTGATAGACTCTTCCTTTTCACAGGTACATATTGACATGTAACAATACATATGAAATATATTCATTTTCTCCTTTCTATATGGAGTTAAAAGACTTCAGATTTGCAAAAGTGTAACAGTGAGCAAAATTTCACCCACTTTTATTGTTTGTTGAACAGAATGAATTGCTTGGCATTGCATAAGACAAAACATGAAAACAAATACTGTGTCTCAGAGCCTACAGTGTAGAAGACAGGCTCTGAAATGACAGGATGTACTGGGAAGCCTTGAAATATATTCATTAATTATTGTCATTGTTAGTAGCAAGTCTTTAGAAAGAACTTGAGTGCAAACAAGGATGGGAACACTGTAGCATATGAAGCTCAGAGAAAGCAAAGTGAGATATTATTGCAAGTTCAACCACAGTAGCTCATTGGCACTACGCTATATAGATACAGATATAACCACACATCTTAGACTTATAGCTAAGGATAATATCTGTATTGCATGAATCAGATTCATTAATTGTATTACAGAAATGATAATGAGATTATGGATCTCTCAGTTAAAGCCTCTGAGGAATCATTACATTGAAAAATAATGTCTTGGTGACTTTTAAACAGATTTCACCTGCCACTGTTTTCCTGTTCCTGTGCATTTTTGTGTGGATGCTCCCTGAGAAAGCTTTTGTTGATATAGAAGTCTAAATTTAAGATACAGCTTGCAATACCATAGGTTATTCTGCTCATGAAGGAAAATTCTCTCCCCACCCCAGCAAAGTTTTGTTGGGATAGAAATAAAAAAGACAGTACAAAGATTTAAACAAATATCTTTGGAACAAAAATAACCCCATCAAGTATAGATGCCCAGTAACTGAGTTCAGACAACCAATGTTACCCATCTGTGAGACACCACCAGCAAACTTTTTTTCTGATGAAAAACATACTAAACAAACCAATCAAGACAGCTTAATATACATTCTGGTTCACATTTCAGAAATAAAAATATATATATGTAACAGTTTGGAAGCCACTGTAACATCCCCTCCAACTATCTCAAATGCTCTTTTAGAAAGCTTAGTAGAAAAATCCTGTGGCTGCATACATATATATGAAGTTTGTTTTCTTTCAAGGAACAAGTATTTTTTTAGCCACACTTTACTATTACCTACTTATTACAGCTGGTATTACGTAAGGTTTTGTGAGCTTCAGCTACGGCTCAGCATTTAGCTGAGTAAAGACTCAAACCCTAAATATACATATGTGATTTTCTCATTTTTTATGTAGGTCTTGGACTCTTTGTTTATTTTCCAAAACGCATTTTTTCCCAAAAGGAAATATTCTCTGTATGGAGATGTATTTTTAAAATGTAATGTATTTTCAAAAAGACCAGCATGCCATGTGTAGAGAAGTGAAGCAACAGACTGTCAACACTGTAGTCTGATAAGATGTTTTAACCTCTGTAAAGAAAAAAAAAAAAAATGCTGGCAGCGTTCTATGTGTTTTTCAGTATAATCACCCTAACCTTGGACCATTTTTGCCATTTTCTAAGAAACTTCTATTTTCCCTTCTTATTTTATTTCTGTTAGAGCATACTGGTGTGATTGTAAATTCATATCCACTGTGCAAATCTCTGTTTCCAGACCTAGGGAGGCAAGGCAAGGTGCCTTGTATACACTAGAGTAGCTATTTATGCATCAGTTTATTCACAACATATGCCTGCAGAGCTCAGGGCTTGATATGACTGTGCTCCCACTTGTTAAGCATCATCCCTTTAATGATTAAATAGTAAGAATGTTTACAAAGGAAACAACAAGTAGAGATTAAAATGGAGGGAAGGGGGCATGATACATTCAAGCTAGACTCTCACACACACAACTAACCCACTGGCGCAAAACTGATTAGCTGCCTAAGGCCACTGAGAGCATAGGCACAGGATGTTTTCCTAAAGGGAGGAGGGGCAAGCTTGACCTTTTAATTTATAAAGGGAAACCACACACCCAGGTGTTGCAGCTCTGCTCACAAAGAACAATTAGGACATAATCTGGGTTGTTTATTTTGTTGGGTTCAGAGGTCCATGCTGAAAGATCAAAAAGGTCTTATAGTCATTCAGTAAGCTCCATGCATGTGATGTTTCTCAACAGCCTTTTGTGTTGGTACTATTTAGTTATTTGTTTGTTTGGAAAGAAAAAACAGTCTCTTTTAGTAGGAAATCCCACTTGAGCTACAACTAGGCAAATTGCCCCATTCATGTTAAAGCTGGATTTTAAAGGAAAAGAACAGCTTCCTCAGGAGTGGAAGTGGAGGGGCAGGCACTGATCTCTTCTCTCTGGTTATCAGTGATGGGACCTGAGAGAATGGTGTGAATTGTGTGTCAGGTGAGGTTTAGGTTGGGTATCAGGAAAAGGTTCTTCACTCAGAGGGTGGCTGCACACTGGAACAGGCTTCCCAGGGAAGTGGTCACAGCCTGAAAGAGTTCAAGAATTTTTTGGACAACACTCTCAGGCACATGGTGGGATTCTGTGGGGTGCCTTCCAGCTCAGGATATTCTATGAAATTCATGAGAGTCTTGGATAAAAGAAAGCATATAGACATCAACTACAACAGGTAGTTTAAGGGACTCTTCTGGGCAACAATGACACCAAAGTCAGAGCCAAAGTTGCACAGTTACCTCTGCAACTTTCTCATAAGGAAAGAGTCAAGCTTGCATGGCTCTTCTGACCCAAACTGTGCCAGCAAGGCAAAGAAAGTTGGGCCATGTTTCAAAAAAACAATAAAAAGATGTTTCTCAGGCTGCCAGCACAGAACGAATAGTGAGAAAAATAGAAAATACTGCAGCGTACCCAACATCTGGGATGTTGAATCTCTCCAAAGATTTAGAGGTGCTCTCTTAAAACGACTGCCTATTAGCAGGGTCTCAGGTTTCTTTAAAATAGTCCTGCATCGAAGACATGCACAGTAGACCCTTTGGCCATGATATTGGTTCAGGGATAAATCTGACTGTAACAGCTTGTGTTACCTATCTGGTTTTTTATAAATGGAGGTGTAACAGAGTACTTTAAAGATAATTTCTTCTGTCAACCACCCAGGAAGTCAAAGTCCCTCAGGAGGACTAAACCTGTTATTTATTATAGGGATATATACAACTTTTTTCATAATGTAATGTGTTGGACAATATTCTAGCACGAAAGAGGTTCTTCCCCTCCACTGAAGTGCTTGGTAGTTGATCTGTCATCAACTACCCACAAGAGAGTAGGAGGGTAAAAACAGACATTCTTCACAACAAATTTCTTTCCAAATCTTTCAGATTGCCTGTCATTGCCTTTTCTGTGGCTGCTGCTCTTGCAGCTACAGGGGACTTTGGCCAACTGGATGGCAGGCCAACCATACACTGGAAACTCTCTGAAATCTTGAGACTGGCATAGAAAGATGTCAAAACTAACGATCAGAGTTACTTCACTGCGACAAATTACAGGCTGGGATACCACAATCTGGTCACTTCTCTTGCAAAGACTTGTACAGAACCTCAAGTTAACACACAGCCTGATTCAGAAACCACGGATAAGAACGGAGACATTCTTCCAGCTGATGTAACAGGCTGTAGGTTCGGGAATTGCAAACAGCCTTTTGTCTGAGTACCATTGCTTTCAGTGTGTGAACTTAAATCAAGAAGTTTTTGACAGCAGCACTTTCCTGGGACAGGTTGGTACATGGCATCCAAAAACATTAGAAAGGAGTTAATACAAGCTGCATTTTTTTCTTGAGATATGTGGTTTATTTCTAATGTTTGCTGACATTTAAACTTACAACAAGAAACTTTAAATTAAGACAAACTGGCTATTTGGTCTTGTCTTCACTATATAGAAACTTCCTCTCCAGAGTTTTCATAGCAAGAAAATAAAACCCAAGTCTTAACATCTCAAGCTTCTAGAACAACCAGTAAGCCTGTAAATGTCTATTTCCTTTCTTTTTTTTTTCATTTTCTCACAAAATTGGAGCAAGTAAGTTTTTCCAAAGAAAATGGCATATAAAAAACATTAGCATTGTAAGATCTGATCCAGTGCAACATTTTGACTAACACAAAGACCACTGATGTGGAGATGCGAGGCCTCACTTTATCTGACATTACTATTTTCCACAGGTTTGATACTCTAAGATGAAATTTACAATAGAATCTGTTCAGTTATCTTTAGCTTCACTGAAGAAGATCTACAGCATTCTGCAGGATTAAAACTAATCTTTCTTTCATCAGAGTTAAAAACTAATTTTCCAGGACACAAAGAGCAAAGAGAGATAAAATCTGCTTCTGAATGTGTCTGTTGGTTATGAACACAAGTTCAGCTAAGTTTTGGTTCTTTTTAACTGATGGAGAAGATTAAATCGTCAAAAATACGGCAAGAGCAGAAAATAAAATATAAAAGTTTCTACATTTCATCCAAAAATAAATGTTCTGAACTTAGATACCAGTTTTACTTTTAAGTAAAAAGTTTACTTACCAATTTTACTTTCAAGTAATTACCAATTTTCAATTTAAGTAACTGGAGCATATTTTCTTTGTATAAATATTCATTTTTGAAGGGTAAGGCTATTGTACAGATTTATAAATTTCTAGTCCAGAAGACAGTGGATGTCATACTCAACACATGTTCCTTCTTATAGCGTTGACTTGACTCCACTGTTGGAGGCTTTTGCAAAGTTCCTTTTAACCACAAGTTATTAGATGTAGGAATTATGTGGAAGACAGATATAGGAAAGAGAACTTTCTGCAGCATATGTTAAAACACAAGGTTGATCTGATAGCCATGATAGTTACTCCTGCCTCTAGTATTTATAAAAAAAATGGAAGCTTTATCAATAACGGATGTAAATTTTTTACCATATTTTAAAGAAAGCCTACCAAATACAAAGCTACAGAGCTACAAGGCTGGTAGTAATTTAAAAAGAAATATGTAGTTGAGAAATAGAGAAACAAATTCAATGGTTTATTTCTTAAAATTTTAAACTACATCAGATAAGCAAAAGAGCAAACGAACAAATACACAGAAGAGAAAAATTTTATTTTGTCAGATATTTTACAATTCCTGTTAAGTGGACACCATGTGAGAAGAAATATGCTGCATAGATGAAGTAGCAGACTTAGATTCTGGAGATTTTGCTTTTACTTCTGTTACTGGCCTTCTGAGTTGCCTCAGCAAGCACAGCTCGTAGCTCAATTTCATAGCACGTAGCATAAATTTCCTCTGAGAAGCATTCAGTGATGTCTTGGTAATGCTGTCATAGTTTAATTGTATTGTTTATATCTTTTACTGTGATCTTACCCTTTGTAAAGACAAATATAGTTTGGCCATGTGGGAAACAATTTTTCCCCACCATGCTACGCTTGGGCAAATAATGTTAAGCCAGGGTTATTTGCAGAACCCAAAACGGGATTTAAGGCAGACTTAGACATCTAATCAATTGAACAGTTGAAAGCCTTTGCTCAAAAATTGTTTAATGCTTCTAGGAGCATCAGGGTTCAACAAAGGTGAATTGGCACCTGCAGATCAACTTCTAGTGTGTTAAAAAGCACCTGAGCACCTAAAACTGGACAGGACCAAGGAACTAAGCACACTAGTACATACATATCATACATACATGCGTATCGTGATGTCAGCACATGTCCTGCTGGAGTTCTGAAACTAAATCTCCTTATTTCCATGAGGTATTCAATCCATTGGGTGTTAACAAACAAACAAATTGATTGAAAATGAAGACAGACTTTAATATCAATGCCTGCTTGAACTGCCGCTGCTTCGTTTTTCCTTAGGTAGTCATAAAATGCCTAAACATACCATGGAACAATAACTGGAACCCAGATCTTCTAGAGGAAAGATTTAGCTTTAGGCCACAGCTGGTGTTTTTCTGTATACATGCAAACAAAGTAGAAAAATTACATTAGAATTGATTAAGAAGAGGAAGAGAGAGTTCACCTAACATGGTTTAAGCCCTTTTTTTGAACTGTAGATGCAGACCAAAATCTGCTTCAGGAAGAAGGATTTGAAACAAGAAGTCCTGTCACATTAGTAAGAAGTGTGGGTGAAAAGTGATCACCACTTCTACATTCACAGCTGTTTCAAATCATTGCTTCCTACTTCATTTGAACAATGATTTACCTGAAGTGCCTATAAATTCAAATGAGAAGAAGGGATCTTCCCTCTGTACAGAAACAGCACCTCGGCCTCCTACAGAGTGGAAGGACAGAATGGACAGAATGCTTTCTCTTAGCTATACAGACAACAAATTAGATGCATCAAGCTGTAGCTCCTTCTAGGGGAATTAAGCATCTGATACTTAGGGACTCTGATGATGAACATCACAAGTGCTGAAACCCTTTATTGTGAACAGATTCTCACAGTAGCTGCATTGCACAGAAACAAAACTCACTCTCGACATGAAGATGCCTCCAGATAGCATGTAATTTTTGACAGTTCTTGCAGTGTTTCAGCTCAGATTCCAACTTTGTAGTTCATACATTTTCTCATAAAAATAAATGTTTTAGGTATCTTACACTTACCAGTAAGAAATTACATTCTGACAGTCAAGTTATGATCCACACACTGTATCCACACAAACACTGTATGTGTCTAGTTCAGGTCCTTAGTACCTTAACCTGCTGTCATATTTATTACAGCTAACCCCTAGAAAGTTGCAGAAAGCTACTTCTAGGAGGGATGGGGAGTGAGGGTGTATATATGCACAAACACTCCTGAGGACTTTGATTCAGTATAAATTTCAGCTTCCTGAGCTTTTATTATTGAATTATTTGTTTAAATGCTGGATATCTGATGATGTGATTCTTGGTGTAATTCCCTTTTTCTCATATCCATTATCTGTATAGAAAATAGCACAAAATCTGGCTCAATACCATTAGCACAGTTAAATTTTTGACACAACTCAAACCAGCAGAGGTTCTATGAGTAAACAGGCTTCAGAACTGGTCTTGGGCAACTTACAGGACCTGGACTGGTAATGTAGCCTCGAGTAAGAGTGGCAAATAAACAACATCATGACACAAGAAGCCAGTCTGAGTAAGATAGCATCTTGTGACTAACTATCCCCTTTCTATGAAAACTAGTAATATCACCAGCAAAAGATTCCTCCTCTAGCTCAGTACTAGGGGAGTTAAAGGAGCTTAGACCACCCATTATTATCTGCTACTACCATCCACAGCTAAATACCTTGGTGCATCACACACAGCTCAACTTATGCTGTCACAGCAGACACATGCCCAAGGCAGCAGAACAAGGGTAGCTGATGAAGTCCTCTTTTTCTCAGCTCTAAGGATGCATTCTTCAGACTAATTGGTTACAAATGTTCACTTAACAAGCAAAGTTATTCATATGATACAGTAATGCAATAGTTAAGTCTTGAAGACTTTAAATGTTGTTCACTTGTCTTTCTAAATCAAAATCACAGAGAAATTATTATGGAAAAATAAAACAGTACTTAAAGCAAATGTCATTTTTAATCTAGGGGAAATTCATATCCCGGAATTTAATGGATTGTTAGCATTCTTTTCTTTTTTTTTTTTTTACCAGAGAGCAAACCCTTACTTAGCTAGGAAAAAACCCCAAGGATTAGAAATAAAAATAGAAGCCTTTTCCTATTACAGTATTGATCTTTTTCACTAAGATATGATCAAACACTCATACTGTCTCACAGGTCTTCAGTGAACTGTGTAAAACAAAATGTTGAATCAAATTCTTAGTGGATGTGCATGCATGACACAATTATACAACACCAGCAAAAATATAATTCCAGTGAAGAATCAGCATACATTGAATGAGCAATAATTACTGTCTTCCTTAGTCAACACTGAGAATTTCCAGGGAATTTCTAGAATTGCCACACACTAATGTATCTTCTGCAGTTTGGTCAGTGCAGGAAAACCACACAGAATCTGTTGAAGTCATTTGCCCAGAATCAACTGAAATTCGACTCCTGTTTATTCTCCAAGTTTAGCAGAGTTAGAGTTTTAGAGATAGGATCCTCATAAGAAGAAATGGAAAATAAATTATTGTGAAAGGATGAGAGAGCTTGTACTGTTCTTCCTTGGCCTGTAGCTTTGCAGAAGCTGTCACTTAATAATGCAAGCATTTTGTTAAGCTTTTAACTGAAATCTATTTGTTTTCTTCAAAATCATAAAAACTATAGATAAAGAATCCAGCAATCATTTAAGCAGGTCCTTGCACCAGATCAGGTCAACCTAGAACAACCCAGCAAATTCCTCTCTAACTTCCTTTTGAAACTTCCCATGAAAATGATCATACAACCTACTGGTTCTTTGCAATGCTCACCAAAATAATTAAACACTGAGTCCATAATAATGAATTTCTCCTGAGAGGATACATATAATGGCTATTTTGGTACCAGTCTTTCCAGTTATGAAAATGTTAGTATCTTTTAGACTTGAAAAAGTGCTTTTCAAAAAAAATTTTCTGAGTCTTACATCTCGGGTAATTTTTACTATCTTAAAAGTCTTTATCATCTCACTCCTGATATCCAGACTTCTACAAAAAGAATTCAACATCTGAGAAACTTCTTACAGGCTAGCTGAAAGTATGAGTAGGAAATGATGAATAAATCTACCCTAAGAGTACTTACCTGCACATGTAGCTTTGAACATAGGTGCTGTCATGTTGAAATACACCGGAATATGCAGCTGCTTAAGCATAGGCATAAGAACCACAAAGAATCTCAGAATGAGTAAGGTTGGAAGGGAGCATGGTGGGTCACCTGGTCCAACCTCCCTGCTACACCTAGAACATGTTACTCAGGGTTTTGTCCAGAGGGTTCTTGAATATCTCAGATGAGGGAGACTCCAGAACCTCTCCAGGCAACCTCTTCCAGTGTGCGGTCACCTACACAGTAAAGAAGTTCTTCCTCATGTTCAGGTGGAACTTCCTGTGCATCAGTTTCTGCCATTGTCTCTCGTGGCCTCAGAGACTGCCGAGCAGAGCCCAGTCCGTCCTCTGACCCCTCCCTGCAGACAGTGACAGACATTCATGAAATTCCCTCTCAGTCACCTCTTCTTGAGGCTGAACAGGCCCAGCTCCCACAGCCTTTTCTCATAAGAGAGATGCTCCAGGCCCTTGATCATCTTTGCAGCTGCCCCCTGGACTCACTCCAAGAGTTTCAAGTCTCTCTCTCATCCTGAGGAGCCCAGAGCTGGACACAGCAGTCCAGACATGGCCTCACAAGGGCTGAGCAGCGGAACAGGATCACCTTCTCTGAGCTGCTGACAATGTTCTTCCTAATGCATTCCAGGATCCCATTGGCCTTCTTGGCCACAAGGAAACACTGCTGGCTCAGGGACAGCTTGAGCTGTCCAGCAAGTCAGCCCCCAGCCTGTACTGGGGCATGGGGTTATTCCTTGCCCAGGTGCAGGACCCTGCATCTGCCTCTGTTCAGACAGTTCTCTGCCCCTGTCTCCAACCAGCTAAGGTCCTTGTGACGGGCTGCACAGCTCTCCAGAGTACCAGCCACTCCTCCCAGTTTTGTATTGTCTAAGAAACTTTCCAGAAAGCTGGCAAAGGTCTCAAAGTTCTGCAGGGCCAAGCCCAGTTTTGGATAAAGATTTTTAAAAGATTAGAGGATCTTGTTTATATCTTCTATGTCATGATTTCGTGAGTTGACTAGTATTTACTTCTCTGACATCAGTCTCAGTAGTGACCTCTTCATAGACACGACTTGTATATTTGCTCCTGTTGTAGAGGCCAATATATTTTACACATTAGCTGATGCTGACTGATTTGCTTTAGTGAGAAGTCCAGTCTGGATGTAGTCATTCTAGGTGACAGGCCACTCCCTACTCTCAGGTCTATTCAGTTTTCTGAAATTACATCTACGTGTGTCACTCATCAATAAAAATACTGGGAGACAACATCCCAGCTTCCATTTCTCTGCCAATGTTTCATGTCAGGAATAGGATAGGCTATTTTCAGGGTCCACAGTACTGTGAGTTTCTGAGCAAGTCTTCAAGGACAAGTTTACATGTTGCAGTGGTTGTGGCTGCTGCCCGAGTAATTGGGGAACCGCAGGGACCCCGAGCAGCTGTTGATTCCTGGTGGGCAAGCTCTGAGGTTTAATATCTCCTCTTGGTTCATGGTGAGTCCCCACAAGCCCATGCAGCCTTATGCAGATTACTGATGTTTGGCTGGCCCGCTGGCCCTCTGCCCCTTCTCCTTTGCATATGTATGTTCCCCTTTTAATATGTATGTTTTCTAGAATGTTCTTCGCTGTTCGATGCCCCATTGGTCCCTGTCCCCTTCTCCCTCCCCTCTCCTCCCCCACTGGTTTGCAAGCTGTCATTCCACTCCCTCTCCACCCCCTAGCCCTTATCTGATTGGTTGCGACCCCCTATAAAACCTCTGGACCCTCTGTGTGTTCATCTTTTGTCCCTGGACCTTCCCGGAATAAATCCTTGGAAACCCATATGGAAGACCTCTCTCATCTGCTTTGTCCTCGGCTGACGCTTTTGGACTTTCACTGCCCGTGGGCGTGTGCTTCCACAGCACAGGTGGTTGGAGTGGTTGTGTGGTGGCCTCGTGTCCCCTCCGGGGAGCCCCCAGCGGGAGATTGGTTGCTCCGGGAGCGCTGCATCTCACATGAGGCACTAGGGGAAGGTGCAGCACGGTTCTACCACCTACACTGTGAGCTGTGTCATTTACATTTTGAAGGTTGTATGGCTACTCCCTAGCTCCCATCTGATGATATTAAACAATTGCAAGACTTTCTTCTGAAGGTCACCGGGAACACTGCATCTGTGCACAAGCTACCTGTCTTAGACTTCTGGAGGAGCACAATTTACTGCAAACCATGGAGAAACAGAGAGCTTTAGTTCCCTTTTGTCCCTTTCCTCAGAAAGATGACTTCTGGTGGTTTATCTGGTGATGTGATTTCTTGACAAAGTCATCTGCATGTCCATAGGAAGTCATGACTAGAAAGTTTGTTTGGTAATCAAATTTTAGGGTTTGAATCAGCACATTACTTGCAAATGCTTTTAATTTTTTTTTTAATTGCCATTTAATAACATGAATCTAGCTAGCTCTCTCTCATGCCTAGAGTTTTTTGTAGAAAATATTAACCTTCCACTTTACTAGCTAACTAACTAACTAACTAATAGAATTGTTAATTAGCAGAAGTGTTTTCTGCCTTTTGATGTATACCTAACACAAGCACCAACAAGCAAAGCCAAGCTGAGGCAGTCTGAAGCACGGGTTACCACTGTTTTGTTAAACTGTTTGTACAACAGACTCACAGAAGTTCACAAGACATTAAAAGCACTGGCTTTAGATGCCTCAGAAGCTAAGAAAATCTTTTTACCCTTATTTAATCTGTGGATGTTGTAAGTTAGCCTACCTATTCAGTCCTTGCATATGCTCTCCTCTGCTTCAACAGCATTTTGAATATAAGTAGTGCTTTTTGCAGTTGACAGTGAATATTTGCCACAACTAAATAACTTGCCCTTTTCTGTTTATATAATTTAGATAGATAGAAATGGCTCCATGATTACATTCTTGGAGTAATCACATGAATAGGAGAACTTGATGATTCAGAGCTGGAAGGAATATGAGAGGAAAGGCAGTATCACAAGCAGAGAAGAAGAGAAAGAACCCTGCTTCTTTGACCTCCTCCATTCTCTGGGTGCATGAAGTTCTTGAACACTTTCGAAAGCTACTCAGAATGAGCTTATGCCCTATATACAGGCTTCTATTGCTTGTTGTGATCATTAATGTCTCTTGGTATTACAAATCCCAGTCTGCTTTAGGGGGTACATATCTCTGAGCTGTACCAAAAATAAAAAAAACACCAAAAACCAAAAACCAAACCAACCCAACCAACCAACAACAACAAAAGACCAAAAAAAAACCAACCAAACAAACAAAAAAAAAAAAACAACATCAAAAGAGAAGAACTGCAGCAGTATTGTTCATATTTAGAAATATCCGGGGAAGGTATTTTACCAGTTATTGGCATGCAAAAAAAAAAATGTGTCATTCTCAAAGTTCCTTGCTTTGAACTACATGTAGGATACATGAAATGTGATGTTAATTTTACTGAACCTGGGATTTAGGAGCTAATCATTATCATCAGTAACTGGCAACCTGGTAAGGTCTGCAATGATTTGGATCTGTGTGGCCAGTTCTTACCCATATGCTGTAAAGAAAAACAATCTCCTTAAGCCTTGCAGAATGGATGACTGCTCTTCAGAGAGTTGCTTAAATCTTTAACATGCTGCAAACATTTTAAATAACGCTAGAAAGAAGATACCATATTGTTATCCTTTGTCTCTGTGTTTGATCTTAATAAAACGTTAAACAATCTGCTAATAAATACAGAACTAATTAAGCTGCATTTTCAAAACCATAGTCAGCAGCTGGAGAATACCCCATAAATGACAAAAATCATCTTTTAAAAGGTCACAACTCAGCAATAAGCTGACTTTGGGGGACTCATTCTTTGATACAGAGCCTAGAAAGCAGCAGAGTCTGGCTATTCTTTTTGAAATCCAGGACTAAATAATAAGAGTGTATTTAGCTGGGCAATTATATCTGAGTCATCATGTTCTTATGAACAGTACTAGGGGTACAAGTATGCCCTAAGCTGCAAAGCATTTAGGAAAAAATCCTGTATGTTCAAGCTGACTCCACTTTTGGTTCTTGTCTTCATGCTATCTTTGGTGACATTTGTCACATATATATGTGAGTAGGTTTAGTCTTCAGAAAGGTGGTGTCCAACCCTGCACAGCAATTATGGGGATATGCAGGTGGAATGTACCCGTGTGGAATGTACCCTGTGAGATACCCTGTGCTACACATCTCCTGGGTGATGCCACACTCGGGAAGGCTGACACCTGCCCAGCCTGGTTGAGCAGCAGCTCCAGCCCGGCCTGCACAGCAGGAGCCATGAGGAGCTGTCCCTTCCTTCTCGGCCATGCCCTAGTCTTCTCTGCAAGTCATCTCCCTTCCTCACGCTGAGAGGTGCTTACTCACAGAAGTTATCCCAGTGACTGCTACAAATTAACTGACAAAGAAGAGGCAATGTGTGAGCTCCCCCTGCAATGTGTGAGCTATTAACCAGCTCAGAGGGAGCCCAGCTGGCTACCCTGGTCGCCTGTGGTGAGGCAAGCGTGTTCAGCTGTTGGGCTGATGTTCCTAGCTGTCAGCTCTGTTTCAAATAGTTCCACGAGCAGAGCCTGGAAGTGACTTATTCACTCCCTTTCAGGAGCACTTAAGAAGGATGGAGCTGTGGAGTTTTAGTATGGCTTTGTTGCCTTTCTAAGATGGATTGTGGTTGGATCCAGGTAGAGTACTGGACAGTTAGCACCTTTCAGGGTACATTCCCCTGTGTGTGAAAAATTATGTATAACTTTTTTGGTTTTATCTGTTACATCCCCCACAAAAAAAACCCTTTTTTCCAGTAAACAGACACCACTCTAAGATCCAAAGATGACATTTGAATACCAAATTATCTCTGTTTCCGGAAAGTTTTTTCCACGAAATGGAAGCTTCAGTGTCACCAATGAGCCGACACCTTGTTCCAGCTGAAGGTCTGGATCCTGGACTAGTGAAAATATTTACAGTGTATCTTGAGAAAAAGTTATATAAATAATTCGATAAAACACTAGCAGGGAGGGGTGGGGAATCATTACCACTGACATTACACATTACATGGAATACTCACAGGTGCATAGATTTATGTGGAACGTATGTCAGAATGCATGAAGTATTTCCACAAAGCTTTGGTAGGATTCTCCATGGAAAATGTAGGCTTAGATGACACTGAGTGGAAGGAGAAAATAATTTGCAAAGGCCTAATGGACATTTGCCTCTTCTTGGCTGTTTCTGGCTGCTTTGTTATCAATTGATCATATTTATATGAGAATCTAAATGGTCCTCATTCATGGTAGTATGAAAACAGAAAAACAAATCCTCTAAATTAAAGTACCTCCTTGAAAATACTGCCTTTTTGATTATATTTGTGCCACAGAGTAGGCAAAACTGGCTGCCAGCAGACCATTACTAAACACAGTCATTGTCCAACCCACACACATAGCTATTTATGGCACTGCAGCTCAGTGTCTGGGGGTCTGTAATCTCCTCTTGCTGACCTTCACAGAATGCATTTTTTACTTATTTCTTATTCCTCTCTTAATAGCTGTATTTACCAAACAGAAATCATACAGATATTTTCAAATGTCATACATCTCTTTGTAATTTTTGTCAGACACAACGTAACTATAAATGTATTTTGAGGGAATAACTATAATAAGCATTTTAGAGAGAATAAACCCCTTTCTTAATTTCTTGCTTGAAGTGGAGCATCCGGACAATTTGCCAAGGCATCCACGAGAGAGACACACATACTATTAATCTAAGTAACATGGCAAAACCCTCCTATATGTCTATTCACAAGATGATGACCTGTACAGTCCTAAGGGCTCCTACCTTTTGTTTGTGTTTCTCAGAAGAAAAACATGAAACAGGGTATATTCCAGTTAATCATTACCTATCACCTGCAGTAGTGCTAACCTAGCCAGCTCTTTGTTCTTCCACCAGATCTCAGAGTGAGTAGCATCTCACTCCTATGGTGGACTCAGCCCTGGGTGGGGCACTTGGCCATTCTCACCACTGACTCTAGGCTGGTGGAACCAGCTCTCGCTGAACTACATTTTGGTTATCTCAGACGCATTTTCCATGTCTCTGTTACGTCTGACCTAGAAATACAAGTGGTTTTGAAACAAAAAAGAAATGGTAAAATATTCATTTCATTAACCTTTGCTAAACTCTGCTTGAGTTCTTCTCCAGTTTTGGATATCTGGTTGGAAAGGAGTGTGCACAGAGGAGCCAGGGAGTATGCTCTCACTACCAAGTCCCAATACAGGCAGCTAAAATAGTGTTCTGATTTTATATATCTTACTCCAACTACAAATGCACAGATGAGTTACACCACCTCCAGTCTTTATCTTTGAGAGCTTAAGAGTTTATCTGATACCACATTCTGTGCATAATGTTGGAATACTACTAATATTTTGACACTTTTTAAACGTCACAGAGGTACATAAAATGGTAACAAATAGAGATTAAATTGTGATTTTGAAGATTTTTCAGAAGAAAATTATAATCCTTTTCTCAAGTTTTAAGACATATTTTATTAGATAAATGCAATGACCTTCAGTCCCTGTTGTTAGGGAGCATGAACTACACAGTGTAAATATTTCAGCTAGTAGCAGTGTATGTCAAATCCAACAACTTGTCTTATTGATGGCTGGTGCTATATGCCACTGCCTTTTCTTTGTAATTCAGAGATTCATTGCTACAGGCACGGTGCAGAGTGGCTGGAAAGTGGCCCAGAAGGAAAGGACCTGGGGGTGCTGGTGACAGCAGCTGAACATGAGCCAGCAGTGCCCAGGTGGCCAAGAAGGACAATGGCATCCTGGCCTGGACCAGCAATGGTGTGGCCAGCAGGGCCAGGGCAGGGATTGTCCCCCTGTACTGGGCACTGGTGAGGCCACACCTCGAGTGCTGTGTCCAGTTCTGGGCCCCTCACTCCAAGAAAGACATTGAGGGGCTGGAGTGAGTCCAGAGAAGGGAATGGAGCTGGGGAAGGGTCTGGAGCACAAGTCCTGTGAGGAGCACCTGAGGGACCTGGGGGTGTTTAGCCTGGAGAAAAGGAGGCTCAGGGGAGACCTTGTCATTCTCCATAACTGCCTGACAGGAGGGTGTAGCCAGGTGAGAGTTGGTCTCTCCTCCCAGGTAACCAGTGACAGAAAGAGAAGACATGGCCTCAAGTTGTGCCAGGGGAGGTTTAAGCTGGGCATTAGGAAGAATTTCTTCACAGAAAGAGTGGTTAAACATTGGAGTGGGCTGCCCAGGGATGTGGTGGAGTCACCTGGAGGTGTTTAAGAAAAGGCTGGATGTGACACTCAGTGCCATGGTTTAGTTGACAAAGTGGTGTTCAGTCATAGGTTGGACTTGATGATCTCAGAGATCTTTTCCAACTTAATCGAATCTGTGATTCAGTGATTGAGTGTTTTACAATAACACCAAGTTCTGCAGTTTGGAATTGATGTACAAAAGGAGGCATCTGAGCCATTGATGGCATTTGGCATTCTACACCTCATTTCTGGCAGAGCTGCCTCTCTAGCAGTAACAATCCTGGCCGAAATCTCTCTCAATGAAATCACTGGCAGATTTCCCAACACCTTGAGTAAGAACAGGATTGGGTCCCATGACCAGAAGATGCATGTGCATCTCTCATCATACTGTAAGCAGCAAATGTTCGTCATTGCAATCCAGCAATCTAAGCTGAGGGGCTGGTGACATTTGAGAGTGAGTTGATTATATTAACACTCAAAGACATAAACAGAACTTATTTACATCACAAAAAAAGATAAGGCCTTAACTAAGGGAAATCATACAGGGCAAAATTTATTCTAACTACATTAAAATATTCCTTGGCTAATTCAAGTCACCTACTTAGCAGGGAAAAAAAAACCAAAATCCAAACCAAAAAAACCCCAAATATCCCTCCTTGCTGATCAAAAGTCAAAAGCATGACATAATCTGTTGCCATAAGTATTTTTAATTAAAAAATTTGCCTATTTTTCATTAAAATTCACCTGTGCAACACATTTCCCTGAACAGTCATTAGAAAGAAAACATCTCAAAAAGAAAATTCCTAAAATATATTTTCTACTTTTTACAAATTTTTTTAGAAAGTGTTTTCTTTATTTCATTCTGGATGGATCAATTTAATTAATCATTTATAAAACTGCAGTGCAGGAAATATTTCACAGAATTTTACAGTGGTAAAAGGCAAAACAGAAGCACTGTTTTTGAAGCAGTAGGTACCATTTCTAGTCTAGGACTTGTACTGAAGGTAGCTGCTTTTCAAGCTTAGCAATGGAACAATTAATAAAGAAACCCATTAAGGTCTGATTGTTGCTGCTAAAAAGGAAGGTTGAATTTCAGGCCTTTGAAGTAACTGAGAATGATTCAGGCCTCATTACAGAGATATAATCTACATTCATACATTTATGTTAGTGATTCAAATCTATTGGGACAGATTGAATTCCGTTAAATAGTGCATCTTTCCTGTGGAACTTTTCTCAGGCTTTCTCAGGCTAACCTAAGAGGTGACCTGACAATACAAAGTAGTGGGGTATTTAGGGATTCAACTGTGCTATAAAAGAAAGGCTATACAGAAAGTAGAAAAAAGAATGAGATATAATCTAAAAAGCTATGTCAGCTTTTCATTTGGACTCTGTTTTGTAAATGCCCCCCTTGTCATCACACAGGATAGAAAAGGACTCTATGCGTTGCAGTAGTTTAAAGTACTGCCCTGAATATTGCACCTGCCAGAAGCAGTTTTTATATGAAATTCTGCACCTGTTGAATTTTCTGCTCTTAAGCACAAAGTCTTACAACCAATATATACAGTCACAAGCTAGAAATCAGTTTAAGCAGAACTCTTCTTGAGTCAATTCAAGACCGTACCTATTTTTTCAGGGTTAATTAGACCTGTTTAACCCCCAAACTATTTTTAACTACCAGCAGAGATCCTAAAATGTCGATTCACTTTATTTTCCAACATTTGACAGGGAAAAAAGAAAAAGAAAATAGAAAGATGTCTTCAAATCTAAAATTTTAAGATATTATAAAAATGGTTTATAATTTAAGCTGTTGGAATCAAAATAACTTCAATTTTAGAAATAATGTGTTGTATCCTTCATGACCCAGGCAGCACTCAAACACTGACACAAGCTGTCAGGCATTCACAGAAAAGAGGGGTTTGCTTTACATTTTGTTTTGTTTCTCTATTTTTTTAAAATTAATTATCAAAAGAAAAAGCCTTTGGCGAAAGGAAAGCCTAAATCAGATTTGCAAAAAAAACCAGATTTCTGAAATGTTTTGCACTCAGTGCAAATTCATGCAGAATAAATACTCTGAAGTACCATAAACAACATCGTAAAACATATTGATTCTAACATTAAATGGTTTCATTTTTAAGGCTGTTTAAATGTCACCCCCAGCAGCTGAACACATAAATTTAGGAACCAACTCTCTCCAGAATAAACACCATAATTGGAGAAAATAATTTCTAATTTCTGTTGTGAAGTTAACAATATATTTAACATCCTAATCTAATGAATCTGTCTAATTTTAGAACTGTTTGTTCTTTCCTGCATTTTCTGTTGTTTAAACTAAGATTTACTCCAAATGCCAAATGGAATCGCATAGGAGGTTTTCCATTGCATTCCACTGATCTGAATTATTTAACTGCCTCTATTTCAAAAAAAGTTTTGGGTTTACATATTGAGCTACTCACTGTGTTTCTGTGCCTATTTCTCTGATACTCCATTCTCTTAGCAAATGTTCCATCCACTTGTGTTCCAAAACAGGTATTTAACAATGCTAAACACTGATTAAAATATAATATCTTGCATGCTGGCCATATCCTGTCAGCTCCTGATGCTTTATTCTGGTGTTAAAATATAATACATCATATGGAAGATGCCTGTTAATTACCGGGAAAGTTGACAGGTCAGTGATGGGCTAGAAACATGAATCTGTCATAACATTCAGTATGCGAAATGATACACCCACTAGAAGAGATGGAATCATAGGAAAAACCAACAACATATGCCCCTCCAGGAAAATAATAGCTTGAAAAATCGGTTCAAATAGCCTTGAAAATGGAAAAATTGGTCCTTTCTGGCAAGGGAAACTGCATTAGTTAAAAAAAAAATTTAAAAGACAGCAAAATATTCAGACAGATTTTATGGGGAAACCTTTGCAATGCCAATAAAATCCCTTTTGCTTTGAAGTTAGAAGCGTGATTCAGTAAACGACTCATGTTAGCAATTAGAAAATGGTCATTTAGGGCCCTGATTTCTTTTGAGACAAGGAGAGTGAGGGTGGGGATAGAGACACAATAAATCTTGAGAGGCTTAAAAGGAAGAGCAGGCTAAAGTGTGAACTTTTTATTTCAGCAACGGAAGCGAGAAATCAGTGATTCATTGAAGGAGGGAGAAAGACCTCCATGGAAGCTGGCAGAGAAGGAGGAAAAGGAGCTAATTATGTCTCTTCCCTTTTTACTCTCTCTGACCAGCATATAATCTGCTTTTCCAGGGTCTGCCTGTAGTATATACTCCTTTCCAACCTCTCCACCCAACCCCTCCTCCAGAGGGGGGGGAGGGGGAGATCTAGCAGGCAACAAGCTCCAGGTGGCTTTCTCAATCACTTCACTGCCAAAACAAAATAAAATAAAACCCTCCGCTAGAAAACAATTTGGGGTTTTGGGGGATTGGGTTTTGTTAGTTTT
>VXAZ01003679.1:227459-310846 GCA_013399875.1 Gymnorhina tibicen
GAGGAGAAGGACGCTTTAGGAGCAATTAGCAGCGAGCCGAAGGCGGCGGCTGCCGCAGCCGCCGCAGCCTGGGAGGAAGCGAGGGCAGCTCCCGGGGCTGCCTCCGCAGCAGGCACCGCTCGCTCCAGCTGCAAAAAGGTTTCAGATGTCCCACCGCTGCCTGACCCCCTGCAAATAAGGGCTGACCACCAGAGGCACATCCCACCTCTGACTTGTAATCGCTGACATTTAGGCTACAGCTTCCAACCTGTTTACAACCAAAGGGGGAGGGAAAGGAAAGGAAAGGAAAGGAAGGGCGGGGGGACAAGTTGGGATTTCTCCCTCTCTCTTTCTCTCGGGATTTTTTTTTTTTTAATGCTGTTCTAGAGAATTCAAAGCAAAACAAAGAAACCTCCTCCTCTGGGGTTGTCAGTGAGAAAAGGACGAGTTGTGCAACTGGTTTGGGATTTGCAAAAAGGCAAGAGGGTGGGGATCAGAAGAA
The DNA here is from genome assembly GCA_013399875.1 of Gymnorhina tibicen. Taxonomy (NCBI): domain Eukaryota; kingdom Metazoa; phylum Chordata; class Aves; order Passeriformes; family Artamidae; genus Gymnorhina; species Gymnorhina tibicen. The sequence goes on from VXAZ01003679.1 coordinate 227,941, forward strand.
GGTGCAAAGCCACAAAGTGTGAGTGCATGTGTGTGTAAAGGTGTATGTGTGAAAAATCCATTCCGGCACCCCTATCCGCTGGTTATTATTTATCTTAGTTGCTGTTTTTGTTGTTGTCATTGACTTTGCTGTCATCTATTTTTCAGACCTTTCTGCATCTAAGATGGTGAAGAAAGGAGTGAGGAAGAGAACAAAATAACTACTGGAAAGTCTCAAACCAGGTTGGGGAGTGTGTGTGCATGTGGGGGGGTGGGGAAGGGAAAAAGGAAAGAAGATTAACCACAGCAACCCCCCCACCCAAAAAAAAAAAAAAAAAGCCAACAAACCAACAACCAACAGCTCTTTTTTTCTGAGGGAGGACTCGAAGGATTAAAAGGCAGCAACTTCTGAGGCGATTTGTCCCCTGAGTTATGGATGTTGGTGCACTTACTTCAGGCCAGATCAGAGCTCAGAGGAATCTAACCAGAAGCAGCAACCACCGTCTCTCCACTTGCCTTTTACCAGGTTTTACCCTTCCAGTATGTTTCATTTGATAAGACATTTTCCAGCGCCCAGAGTTTCAGTACAATGTGCAAATGGATACTGACAAATGGTGCCTCAGCCTTTTCCCACCTGCCTTGTTGCTGCTTGCTGCTGCTCTTCTTGGTGTCTTCTGTGCCTGTCACCTGCCATGACCTCGGCCAGGACATGCTGTCCCCGGAGGCCACCAACTCCTCTTCTTCATCATCCTCCTCCTTCCCCTCGTCCTTCTCCTCTCCCTCCAGTGCGGGGAGACACGTGCGGAGCTACAATCACCTCCAAGGAGACGTGCGCAAGAGGAAGCTCTACTCTTACAACAAGTACTTTCTCAAGATCGAGAAGAACGGCAAGGTCAGCGGCACCAAGAAGGAGAACTGCCCCTTCAGTAAGTACGGCTCTGCCGCCGCTCCGCCGGGCAGCGGCCGCTGCGCCCCCGAGCGCGGCTGCCCCGGCCCCGAGCGCCCGAGCCCCGGCTGGGGAGGGAAGGGCGAGGTGGCGCCGCGGAGGGGAGGGGGCGCAGGGCAGGGTTGGGTGGGCTCAGCTCGGCTCCTCGGGGACGCCGCTCCCCGCCAGCCCGTATCTGCGAATCTCTCCGGTTACATTTGTTTTGCAAATGGCCTCGCCGAGCACCGTTTATTTCTTCGCCTGGCAGAGGAGCAAATTAGAAAGATTTGCAAGGAAGTGGCGCGGAGTGTGTGGGGGACATTGTCTCCTGAATCTGAAAATCATTATCCCTTGTCATTAGAGTGCCTTGACGAGAGCGCTGCATTGGAACAATTAATCGATTGCCCGCGCGCGCTCCTCTCCCCGAGCCGCCCGCTCTGCGCTCCCTGCTCTCCTTTCCTGGAGCACGGGTGTTTATTCCTGAGGGCCGAGGTCTTGCCCGGGTGCCCTCTCCGCAGCGGGGGTGCCCGGCGGCCCTGGGAGCCGGTGCGCGGCCGCGCTGCCGCCCGCGGTGCGGCGGAGGCGGTGCCGTGCTGCGCCCCGCCGGTCCCGGGCTGCNTTATTTCAGAGCAAAAGTCATATGGCAGTCTCCATAGCTGAAGTTTCGAGCTTTTCTGTCTAACTAATTAGACGTGTAGTAATACCATGCTTCTGGTAATGTATTTTTGGCTGTTAGTGCTGGAAATGTAACCTTTACTTGGTTTTCCTGCCTGTGCGATCTCAAATTGAACTGTACCAAATCACAATATATTGCTTTCTCTCACAAATCTTAAGTGACTATGTCCCACTATAGGAACATGCTGAGAAAGTAAGCTCTGTTATGCAACTCGAGGAAACTCTCAGACTTTCTTCACTGGTAAAGAACCACATTTTGGTTCTTGTGTTGTTTTACATAAATCCAGATAAACCTGGGAATAAATCTGCTGTTAAATTAAAACAACTGAAAGTGACTTAAGCAGATCCCTTGTTAGCTAATGTGTAAAATATGGAGTACTTCAGCAGGTTGCCATGTTGTTTGATAGACACATCTGTTAATTCAGCTGTATTTCTAATAAATACTCATAATATAACCTTACAAACAGTGAGAAGGGGGCTGGAGTATCATATGTTGCTGCTTCACTTGCTCCACCTTGCAACTTCATGGTTTATCATGCACTCTAATGTTTGTGAATGCTTTAGATGTCAAAGCAGCTTAATCTTACCATGTCCCTTTCTGTATTTCATAGAAGAGCAAATTCTTAAAAAACAGAGCTGTGAGGGAGGCTTAACTTTGAAGAATTTGTGTGGAATGAGGTCCTAGAACTGTGTTTCTTAGATTACCTTTGGACTTGGAGGAGAACAGCACCCATAAAGCGGGATTCTGAAGGCTTTGTGTGCATCTCTGAGAACACCAAACCATTCTCTGTAGCACACTGCTGCCAAAAAGGGCTGTAAGGTGCCCACTCTGACAGCACTGTACTCAGGGAAGTAACTGTGCGTCTGAGCAGTCCCACTTAGCCAGCAGAGTTGCTCAGTCCACATGCTTGAACTTTTGCAAAAACTTGCCAAGAAGAGGTAGAATACACTGAAATGCACATAGACACCTTCCTACCTTTTCAGGCTACATGCAAGAGCAACGCCCTTCAACTATGGGAGGGTTTGTGTGTGTTGTGTCCTGGTTTTCTAGTCAGTGCATCAGAAAGAGAACTGGCCTTCTCAGTGATGTCATGGTTATTGTCACGTCTGCAGAGTATCTGCTTAAAGAGAGGAGAATGTCATTTGTTTCATATAAAAGCAAAACAATGCCTTTTTTATACATAATTGTATCCTATCACTGAAGATTGTGTGTAATGAAGAAAGCACTGCCGTCATCTTAAAATCTGTAGCTTCCCTACTGCACTTACATCACAAAGGCAGACCTAGAGTACATCCTCCAGTACAAAACAATTACCATCCAGTTGATGACAGAAGTCAGAGTTCTATGTTGTTGATCAACAGTCATTGTAATATCCAGTGTGAAATTTTGTTTTCTGTAAAAACATAGTCTGAGACCATTTAAAAATATATTTATTGTGCCTTTATTCAAGGCTGTTTGTGTAGCAAAATGTTGCAAGTGAATTCACTAAATCTATGTTTTTCACAGCATCACATGTAGCAGTGCTATCGTAATACTGCTGTAATCCCCAGCTGGACTGATTCCATGCAAAAATATGGTATCTTTCATATGGTCTGAAATAAGTGATTACATGTGAATAGATTTCTGCCATGCATAGAGTTAGCCAGATAGGCCACTAAATTGTAGCCTGTTTAACATTACAGGCTATTTAATCTCTAAAATTGGTTTCTCTCTCAAAACGCATGTTTTCCTAAACAAATAAAAGTGACTATTGACACACAAGACTGAAATATTCTAATTTGAAGGCTGATTTTCTCATATGCTAATGTTTAAAATCCATTTATGCTGCAGTAAAGCCTTATCAGTAGGTCTGTAAGATTGTGATATGTTGTGTAATTAGACAACAGCTTTCATGGCTCACTGCCAATTAAGCACTGTCAAGTAAGAAGAACAGTGTAAGAAAGTCAGAATAAACATTCAGAAAACAGAATTTAGTCTCAAGCCTTTAAATGGCTCAAGCAGCATTCATAGATTTGCTCTATAAATATTGTGTAGACTGAACTAAATTAAAGTTTACGCCAGCAGCTGTATTTCAACTTGATTGCTTGGAACTATTCCATCATCCTTTCTCTACCTGTAGAGTACCAGGTGGCTCCTGACTGTTCTGTCAGAAGACTGGTGGAACTTGCAGCACTCGGCATGGCTGGAGGGTGTCTGTCACTAGATAGATGTAAGACACTTTATTTTATTGTTCCTTACATCTGGAAACTGGTCCTCAAAATACAACCTTGTCCTGCAGCACGTAGCTGTGAAGTCCCTTGCTCCTGTTCTTGACAGAGCCATTTACAAGCACAAATAAAGACAGCTGTAGTGTTTTCTGAGGGCTTACATACTAGCTGGGGGAAAAACAAATCCAAAAATCCTCCAAAGAGCAATTACAAAAGCTTTCACTATAGCTTGAGCTAGGGGATCACCAAGGGAAGCTTAAGCCATGTATTAAAATTGAGAGGGAACTGCATGTGTGCAGATTCTGACTTTACTCTCACACAGACAGCTGTCTTGATTAAAATAGAGAAACTCTGGGATTAATGGATGGCATGCATTAAAACTACATGATATATGACAAGCTGGTTCAAGAAAACTTGAATGTGCATCTCAGTGCTACACAATTTTCAGCTGACTTCTAAGGCAAATGTTCACAGTACTATAAAGCACACAGACTTCAAATTTGCAGGACAGACCTTATTAATTGAAGAACAATAACAAAATACACAATACTTTATTAGCAGGAGCTAACCTGCAGTCTGTGGAGGGAGTTCTACCTGAACAGAGATTGCAGGATCAGGCCCTTGCTTAGGTACGTGTTTAGGGAGTGCAGTCTGTGTCACTGAGCCTGGGGATGAGTGGGAAGAACTGCTGGAGGGATTCCTGCGGGCTTTGGACCAAGCAGTGCTATGCAAAACCTACGGTAGATGGCGGCACAGCCACTGCCTGGTGTCACCTCTGCTCAAACGAGGTGGGCAGGAAGGGTCTGCATCCTCAACAGTATAAGCTAATTTAGTTCGAGCAAAGCCAAAAGGCCTTGCACCAGCAGATATTCTATTGATTTGCCTTCTGACCAGCCTAAGTGGACTAATTCAAGCAAAGGCACTCTGTTGCAGAATAAAAATGTCTGTCAGGGGAGCTAGCAAGAAACAATTAGGCACTTCCCACAAGCTAACCTATTCCGGGCTTTTCTTCTGACTATTCAATTATCTTTTATACTAAGCATTAGGGACTCTTGAAGTCCCTGATAGTCTTTGGTTTTGCTTTAGTTAGCATGGGATAAGCTTAACAACACAGTGAGTGAAAGCAAGAAAGTTTTGAGCCTCATTCTTTAGCTCAAAAGATTGTAAACAACCACTCTTACCTACTAGAAGTACTGAACATTACTAATGAGTATTTTAATTGTGTGCATATATACATGACATATAAATAGAGATTTGTATTATAGATTGGGTTATATACAGAAAAATAGCATTAAATGTGTTTTGATGAAGTATACTTCATTTGATACTCATTTTTTCATCATAGCTCAGGTGCAGGAAAATAATAAAGTGCCATAGGTACCCTAACATCCTTTATGAAGCTTCAAACAGATTAAAATAATTGGTAAAATACATTATTTTGCTACTGAACATTTTGTAAACTAACTGCTTGGGATTATTGACTCCTTATCATATGTGTTTGTAAATTAATGTGAGAACTTTTCACTGTTTTTCTGGAGACTGGTTAGTGTTTTGCTGGTTTACTCTACAAAGAGCTCTGTTTTATGGCTTTACCAACCAAAATACTTAAAATAGCAAATAATATTGAGTGAAGTAATTTGAAACGTAGGCTCCTTACTGTGAAATGTATGTGTTGTTAAGGACGTGATTTCTCACTTTCAGTTTTTTTCTTTCTTCTTTTTTTTTTTTTTTGGTCTGTAGAACTCAGTTATATAATTTATAACCAGAAGTATAAAACCATAGGCACTTAGGATTTATGAATGTGGAAAGAATTGTACTATTTAATGTCTACATGACACTCTCCTGTTACCCTTACTGCATTCCTGCCTTGTGGACCCTCCATGCTGATACTGTAGCCCTGTCATAAATCTTTTCAAAATACACTGTTGTAAGAAGTCTTTTTGTCTTCATAAATCTAACTTATAGCCACTTGGAAAAAAAAAAATATCGAAAGAGTTAGGAGCAGCTGGAAGTTTGTTCTTAAAATCCCAGAAGAAAGAAAACAAGGGGCATACAAGTTTATAGATGCCATGCTTCTGTTTTAATGGGAGGGTTCACAGGTAGTGGTTTGGTCAAAACTTCCCTTGAAGATGGCATTAGCTGAGTGAGCAGTATAGAATGTGCTTACACTTCTGAAACATCTTGGATGCATTCACTCATAGGATACGATCCTCTGTTTTGAAATAAGGCATTTGAAGATGACTTTCAGATGTCTTTGAACTGTGTGTGTGAATAGGGGCCTTTTCACTTCAAATGAGAGTCAGATCAGATCCTGCAGTAAGGGAGTTTTCATTTATTGCAGAGCCTTTCATTTTAAAAAAAGAAAAACCTTCCTATGTGAAAATCCTGTTAACCTGTGTCTTAAGTTAAAAATCGTGGGTACCTGTATGAACATAGAGCAACAACTTGTGATGTGGATTGCTGACTTTTCCTCTGAGAAAGTAATATAATTGCACAAGTAAGATTCTAAACAGGAAAAAAAATATATGTGTAAATAATGTTGTATTTCTATTTTTAGGCTTAGTATTTGGGCTGATAAAAATAGCGTCAACAAAGCAGGGAAATTACTTGGTCAGCTTGGGATTTCTTATATGCTCTGTTCTTGACATTGATATGCCATGACGAAACATTGTTTTCTGTTTTGTGGAGAGCTTTCTGAATCAAGCTCTTACAGTCTCTTTTTCCCCAAAGTAGCATCAAGTTGAAATTTCAGTTTGCTCATTTTAAACACTTGCTTCTACTGCTTGCAATTGCATAAATCACTGAACTACCTTATCCTAATATTCTGGGGTTTATCATCTAATGACCTCTTTGTCACTTGGAGCAGCACCAATAGTTTGTGTATCAGCATTGCCAACAGTGTCAGCTTGATGAGGCTGCATGGCACAGTAACCCTTGCTTGCTTTGGACTGTGAATACCCAACTACCAGATCAGAAATGGAGGACAGGTTTAGTTAACCTCAGCACATTTGTTTCTCAGTTGGTGGGTGCATTAGTGCCACTAGTCTAACTGTGTGTACCTGTCAAACAAATTTCCTTTCTTTTGCTTTGACAATTTATTTTGATGTGATATTTTCTGTCTTGCATCCTTTCATTGCTCAGGTTCTTTAATACAGAAAAGTAGTCAATGGTGCTTGCAATGTTGGCTCTGTTAAGTAGAAGGATCCTTTCCTAGCTCCCCTAATTGCTTCTGTTTCTTGTGCCAATTTGTTGTAAAACATCTCTGTTGGTTACAACACAGTAAAAAGGAGACAGGAAACAGTGTTTCATGGAGTTTTGAAAAGTCAGCCTGGGAAAGCTCTCTGTGTTTATGAAGAGAATTAAAATCTTCAAGAGTAGGAGTCAGGAGGAAGTGGCTAAATCTTTAATCACTGAATGGATATTAAAACTGAATTCATTAGTTGTGCAGATTAATAAAATTGATTTTGGAACTTCATGAGTACAGTGCAACAAATGGAAGTTTCAGGGGAAAGAAATGGTTACGAGTAAGCCTAGTCTCATACTAAATAGTGGCTTTAAAGGCACTGTTTTTAAATTAGGTCACTTGTGTTCTTTCTTTGAACATTCAGTTCTAATTGCAACAGTAAATCAAAGAATACGCTCAAAGTAGATTCCCATGTAAGGTGGACAACTGGACAGTGCCTTTTTACTGCTACTAACACGTGCATCCAATTACTGGGTTGATATACTCACAATGTCAGCTGTAAAGCATTCCCCTATTTTATAGTCAGCCTAAAGAATTATTAGCCTGCTCCCTTTCACATTTACCTCTAAATAATCTGTCAGTAGTGTATATCTTCTATAGTTAAAGAGGAATTTTCACACACATTGAAGCTGACTTTCAAGAAAAAAAGAAACGTTAAAACTGCACCAAATAGTTTTATTCCTTTTCTCTTTCCCTTCTTCCATAATTTTTGGTGTTGTGCAAGAAAGTAAAAGGTTACAGATAGTAGAAAAATGAATGATTATGAATGTTATATAAAAATAAAGATGAGATCTTTCATAAACCTTGATTTAGGAAAGCAATATGATGCCTGCTCCTTTCACAGTGAAAAACATATGTGAAGGACAATAAGTTTACTTGGTTTTTGCAGTTCCTGACTCATCTTGCTACACGAGGAGCAGAAGTGAAAATGAGGGGCTTGCAGGGGGGGAATTTTGAGGAGTCTCATTGCTCTTCTTTCTTCTGCCACTGATACTAGATGTTCAAACATTGCATAGAAATAAATGAAATGTAAGTTTTGTTTTAGGTTCCTGACACACAGCTGTGCAGCTGTAGTCAGCATGTGTGGGAGTTGGGGAGGGAATGCTGAAGCATTTTGGAATCATTCAGGATGTTATTTAATTGGAATTAAGGCACAGTGCTAAATGGAGACTGGGTATAAATCAATGATATTGTGCCCGCATTAGAGGAAGTGGGTGGGACATGTGACAAGTACCAGATCAGTACTAGAAAGGATGACAAGAAAGAAATAGGGGCAGCATATGTCATGAGTGGGAGAGAAGTGGGGAGAGGGGGAGCATGGCTTACCCCTTTTGGCAGCTGTGAACTGCCAGTGATGTTAAATTGTCCTGTCTGAACTCACTGTAACATCTGTTTGCTCACAAACTGAAACTATGAAGACATTAAGGTGCCTTTTGAATTTGTATAAAAGTGTGTTACGGTACGAACTTTCCACTCCCAGTTTCACTGTGTCTTCTCTGGCCCTATTCTGTAGACATTAGATACTATTTGGTACCTGCTCTAGGGTTTTCTTCTTCATTTTATCCTCTTCAAGAGGATTAATAACCTGCTTTTATTCCTAATATCAAATTCAGTATGGAACACTTGCAAGAAGAAGGGTGGGTGAATTTGCCCTTGAAAGCAATAAACTATTTGAAAGAGCCGCAAGCTCTGTATTAAAGAAAAAAAAAAAAGTTGGGGTTTTGTTTGGTTGGTTTTTCTTAAATTTTTCACTATTCTAATACTATATATATATTTGTTAAGAGAAACATATACCTGAAGGACATCAAGGTATCCTAGAATTCCAAGTGGTTTGATTTTTGGAGCATGGAATAGGGTGGAAGAGAGTGTTTTGGTTGCTGATATGTTTAGTGTTATCAAATATTTCATATTTTGAAAGGTCATCATTAAGATTTGAAGCAGGTACATAGTTGCAAGTTTGTTGCTACAGTGAGCAAGGGAAAATGTATGCTCTGGAATGGAATAGTAGATGACTGCATTTAACATGATTAACATTTTATCGGACTGCAGGTTTAGTGTCTTTTCACAATTTTTTACTACAGTTTAGGGCCTGCTTTAAGCTTTTGATCTTCTCTGAGGCAGTCTTTTAATTTCAACAGAACAAAGGTTTTTTTTCTCTTTTATTTCCCGGATACTTATTTTTTCTCTATGGTTTTTTCTGAATGTAAACACCAAAAGTACAAACCATGTCATAAAGCCATAACAAAACTGTATAATATCCTGAGTTGGAAGGGTCTCCCAACAACTAGTGTGTCCAGCTTCTGATCCTGCACAGGGCAATCTGGAAGTTGGTCTGGAAGTACCTCTCTTATCCACATGAATTATCTTAGTACCTATGGCACGTTTCTCTTAAAGACAAGCTAATGAAAACCTTCCCCTGAACTGTAACCTAGGCTCATGACTCTGCCCCTCTGCCCTGTCTCAGAGGAAACAGAGTGGTGCATGTGGTTCACATTCTGATGACAGGACACCTTTCCCTTGTCAAAACACTAGTGCTAATAACTGCAACACAGAAATTCTGTGCTTGCTGAGGATCTGTAACTGCAAAACCAATGGTAACATGGAAAGAAGAAGAGTCTAGAGCTAACCTCATCATCCAAGCTGGGGTTGTGTTCTGTTGGCCTGCTTCAGTGTCTAGGCCTGTTTACTCTGTCTCTTCAGATGCTGGAAAGATAACTTCCCATACAAGATACATACGTGGTTTTGGTGCTGCCCTTACAAGTAGCTGGGTCAGTAGTTCATACTTTGGCTGAAGGTTTGAGTTAAGGCACCACCCTGTGTAAACTGGAGCAGAAAATTATCACAAACCTAGTTTCACTGGGCGTTCCAACATACAAATCATTGCAAGCTCTTTAAATTTTCACTTCACTAGCTTCTGGCAGAAATAGCTTACAAAGCAAGTAGCATGTAAGAAATGGAAAGAAATGATGACTGTTTCAGCTTCTTAGAGGTGAAGATGCTGATGAAAGCACATGAGTAAGTACAATTCTTATGAACAGTGACATTTAATGTCATGTCTGATAGCTTTTATTCATAAAGCAGCATGACCTCTGCTTTCAAATGACTCACTTCTTAGTCCAATGAGTTGTTTATACCACTTAGGCAGCTAATAGAAAATTCAGTAAGGTAACTTACTGGGAGGTAAAAGTTATGCCTTTTCTGAGGCTTAAAGGTGGAATCAATATAAGGAGTTTTGCTGCTTCTCTTTTTTGCTGATTTTCCTTTTTCAGCAGCCCTAGTCCTAGGCCAGGAATGATGGAGGGAGATGCTGAGATCATGCAGACTGGTGATTTGATCCACCCTGGAAATGATGATGTTTCCTATTGCCAGCACAAGATGGGGAATATTGCAGGACACGGAAAGGGTGAGAAGGCTAAAAAAAAAAAGTCTGTGCTCCAGGTGCTATGAACAGACTATTTCATTCACAGCTTCCTGTGTCTGAATATCCTGAGGAGTGGCAATTGGAACCCAGCCTGTACATCCCATGGCATTTAAACTATGTAACAACTCTATATTAGTTATTCCTTGGTACTTCCTTTACTCCTATGACATAAACCAGTCAAAAACAGTGACTGCTGATTTCTTCAAAGCTGATGATTATTGTATATTAAGGAGCTACAAGACTGAATGCACTGGCATACTAAAAACATTTTAAGAATACTTTATGGAAGACAGATTACTGTCAGTAAATGTAGTGTATAAAATACCTTGCTGTAGGGCTTTGGATGATAAAATGCTTTTCATCTGAATGAAATACCTCACAGAGCAGCTACTCAGTTGAGTTTGGTTGGGAAAGAAAAGGTCAAACACCAGCTTTCTTTATACAAGAGTTTGCAGGGTATTTGAACTTTAGAAAGATTCTTAATGACCATGGTGGATTTTTGTCTCAAAACAAGACTGAAACAGATATGGGCTGGAGTAATGATGTAGGATTGCGGGAATGATTGTCCTTCACCATGTGCTGTGAAGATACTGAGGGAATAAAGGAAGCTAAGGGAATCTTCAGACTTCCTCATGGTCCTCATGGTGATTGTTAAATAGCACAGAGGACGAATCTGCTTAAAGGGAGAGGATACAAGACTGGACAGTTTGGCACAAGGACAGTCTACATGAATCAGTCTTTGAGTATAAGGAATGCCATAAAGTATTAGGAAATAATAGGTCCTATATATTTGTTATCCACTGTACATCAAAATTTCAAAGAGTATTTGAGTCTATTTTCTCCTTGGCTCTTTGCTGCATATAAAATAAGGTTACCAATACTTCCTACATGAGCAAGGGTGTTATGAAAGCCAATTATTTGTGAAACACACCCATAACACTGTAATGAGTGCCAGGGAAAAAAAGCCCACCCAGAGGATAATCATCCTCTTCACTGAAAGGTTTGGATATAAGGAATAGTAAGGGCAGTTTTGACTTCCTATAGGCTACTTCTTAATTCTATCAGACTGAGGTATTTTTGTCTTTCAACAGGGAAGAAACTTAAGTTTCAAAAAAAAAAAAAATTTCTCTATAAGCCTTCTTGCAAGCATTCTGTCAAGATTACCCAACAGATTTTTTGCCTAGCATAAAACAAAAATTAATGTCAAAATAGCTCCTAACCAAATAGCGTCAGTGGAGGCACATATTGGATCTCTCCTGTCAAACTGAACTCTGGATCTGATTCTGCTGCATGAACATTATAATCACAAGCAATGTTAAAGTTTCTTTTGCTTTGAAGGTATGAATATCAGGGTTTTTCGTCTCAAGCATCAGGCCTATCAGTAAAAGAAATTTGAGCATGATATCCTCCTAATATTTATTGTATTAATGTATTATGTATTTCTGGAAGTTCCTTAAGTTCCCTGAACTGCTGTCAATGTATTTGAGTTAATCTACTGGAATTATTTGTTTGGGTTTTATTTATTTTCTACCATTTTTAAAATTATTTACTTCCCCTTTAGTGTCACAGACATTATTCTTTCAGTTTAATTTATTACAATTATTTTTACATGTCACAACTTTGCTTTGAAATGACAGCCATCCAAGTTAAAGTCTTTTCAGCTTTAGTGAAAACACTTATAATGAGGCTGACACTTGGCTCATGTGGAATTAATCTGGTCTCTTGGTCATTTCTTCAGTTTCTCCTGCTGCAGTCAGCTCTCAAAAAGACATATCTGCAGCTGGGGAGTACATAAGATTAACTTCCGCCTCTCTGTGGTTTCTTGCCTCAGACCACACACCAAATAATTCCTCAAAGCATTATCCAGATTTGCTCAAAATTCACCATGCTTGCTTTATTCCTTTAGTTCTGCCACACATGCATTTTTGGACTCTGCTTACAGCTGATTCTGCTTATGAAACAGGAAACATTTTGCAAAGATGAGTATTTAGAGACAAACACTATTGTAAAATATCTATATTAATTTTTCTACAGAACTCTTCCTTTTTTTGGTTTTGTTAATTTTATACTGTACACAGTAGACCATAAAGATAAGCAAGACATAACCTTTTTGTTTCCAACTGTACTAAGGACGTAATAAAGACTAATACAGCTTTTCAGCACAGACTGACTCACAGTAACTCCTTCACCCAAATGAAATTTTTAAAAACCGAAACACAGTGCTTGTATTCATGAAGAACTTAAGTGCCGTCTGAACTATTATGTTCAATAATGCTATAAAAAACTGCCACTGGAGGAAGTGGAGCCAGGTCTCTAATCCAGGGACCTCCAAACCTTAATCACAGTTCAAAGTCTTTTAAACAGGGGTCACAGATGTGAGTTGTACATACATGTGCTCACACAGCAGCACAGATTCAAAAAGTATCTAATGGTTAGCAGAAAAAACAGTAGATAAAAACATTAATTCTCTCTATTACCTTGTGCTTCATGCAAGAAATTATAGATGAGGTTACCCAACTCTTTTCATTAAACCCACAACGGGGAAGGGAACATAGTTTTTGTGTTTGAGTCAGTTGCAGTTCGGCATTTTCTGGTACTCTTAATGTTGGGTTTTCAACTAAATATTTCTTCATGGAGGTTTCAGAATGTTTCTGCTTTCCAAAGAGCCAGTTATAAATAAATAAATAAATAAATAAATAAGCATAAGCTCTTCATTTATAGATGTGTTTTGTGTGCTAAGCTATAGAAGTTCTATGTGAAAAATATTCCCCTTTACAGATATACTGACAATGCAAGGGTAGATTGCAGGACAGTGCAACCAATGTAGCACATAAGATGAAGTTTCCAAAGAATCTGTAGAGGCCTGACTGAAGAGCACACTTATATTTTGCCCCAGCACAAGGAAGATTTTTAGGTCTTAGAATGAGTCCAGAAGAGAGCCTCTAAGTTGATCCGAAGCCCAAAACACCTCTTGAGAATAAGTAGAAATATGTGCCATTTTTGCAATATTTGAACACATGAATACCTTCAGAAGGGCTGTGACATATGCTTTACCTAGAAAAGAATGACAAATGCTAGAGACTTCTAGACATCTAATAACAGTTTCAGAGTTTAGTTCAGTTAAAGAACTTATCTGTTCTTCAGTTCTCTTGTTCTGCTGGTAATGAGTCCTAGTCAGCATGACCTTGTAGCAGAGATTGTTGTTGTTGCTTTTTTTTTTTTGCATTCCTTATCCAAATGGTAGATTTGTTTTCTGATTCTGAATGAGAGCTAATACTCACAAGTCATTTGTCACAAGCCACTAAAAGTGTCAAAGTCTTACAGCAGGTCCTTGGTGGCTTGTTAATCTCTCCTTTTTTACTCCCCTCCTTTTTTTTAAAGGAAACAGACTAATTCACTTAAGCATAATGAGAGCCATGCTTGCTATAGCCTACTTGGTCCTACCAGCCCAAGTAAAATCTCCCTTGTTTCTTCATCTCCTTTTCTTGGCTCCAACAATTAAACATAAAGCTGAAAAGTACAGGCTTTTATGGTAGAGCTATTTCATATGTCAAATGAAAAATGGAGGCTGCCGTTTTCATAACAGAAAAACATACAAATGTGCTTTTCCTTTGTGCCCCCCTCTCTTCTAAATTATCATCAGCAACATGCAAAAGATAAACCTCTATGTTAAATAGGGAGACCAGATGTATGTTTAACCTCTCACCCTCATTTTTCTAACTGGCTTCCATTAGGAACAAAAAGTTAATATATTCTAAACAAAAATAACTGATATGGTAAGGTGAACTTTTCAACTGGGTAAGAGTTCTTTAGAAAGAGGCAGAGAGAGGCCTATGTTAGGCTAACAGTCTGTTTTACTGTAGTGATATTCAGAACAATAACTCCATGGTTACTTTTGATAAGTAGTAGCTGAAAGTTTGTTGAGTTGCAGCAAAAACAATTGTAACAAGTACTTAAATTCTCATGTGTTACAGAAAATCTAGCAATATGTTATAGATCCCAGGTTTGCTATCCACTGTTATGTTTTTTCATCTCTACAGTCATTCCCTAATCCAAACTTGAAATATGGCTGTGTTATTTTCCTCTTCTTTGGAGACAGGGACTGTGGCAAAGAGTTTAAAGATCAGGATTTCCTCTATTTTATCTTTACTCAAGCTTATTCCACCGTAAATCGGGAGACTGATGATTCTACTCTGTTCATTATTTTGTGTTCACAGTACAAAGGATTATGTTCTCATTCTTAATAGAAAGGGGAAATGAAGGGTAAAGGGTAATACTGTTCATTTTGTATAGCAGAATATTTCTCCAACCTAGATGTACATGTAGGACAGACTAGATTACAGATTTAACACTAATTAAAGATAGAGAAAATAGAAGAAAAGTCTACAATGGTGATTAACTAGAGAAAATAGACAATTCTCTAGATACAGTGGTTTTGGAAAGTGTTGTCTCTTGGTAAAAATGTCCATCAGACAGTACAGTAAATAAAGCTGGCAATGTTTGATAATTAGGTGTTCTTAATGAGCAAAGTTGGGATCTGCGTGTAACCCATAAGGTATCCTTTGGAAGACTTTGGGAGCTGAGTTGATTATCAGGAAAGATAAATGTTTATAGTGTTGTTAATGTATTTACTATAGATACCATCTGTAGAGAGTCTGTCTTTTTGAAATTACACAGTCTGAAAACCAGCAGATTTTGCATACGGATTCTAAATTCATAGTTTTAATTGCTTTCTTTTCATACTGTTAAGCTTGCATGGATAAGATAATGCTTAAGAGAGATTTAATAGAGGAAAAGATATTCACCCAGGAATTAAGGAGAATTGCCTACAGAAAGACAGGAGAAACAGGTCTGAAAACAGACTATTGCAGTCAGGGAATCATTACCAGAAGTGGGCAGAGGAGAAGCCCTCCAGCAACTTGTTCTGACTCCTCAGCTGGAGGTTACTAAATCTCACCAGCTCATGTTAGCATTTCAAATCTTCCCACAAGCGAAATCACACATCTTAGCTTTACTGGCATAAATACAAGATTTCAGCCATTCTGAATTATATTACCTAAAGCAAGAATACACTGGAGTGTTGGGAGAACAGCTAAGCTCCATCTGGGGAAATAGCATAAAGAGTGGCTGGTATAGATTTTTTTTTCCTTTAGGCATGATTCATAAAGGGCATGTGAAATGTTTTAAAAGGAAAAAAAAAGTAAAGGGAGCATTAAAAATTGAGTGACATTTGAAATAAAGTTACCAAAATCATTTACACTCTGAACAGAGAGGATGGAGTTTTGACCCAGTCCAGAAACTCGGGATTTCAGTTACGCATTTCTAGTATTTCTCTGAAGCTGGCAGTGTAAAGTAGTCAATTTATTCCCACAATTTCTATCAAGAGTATCATTTCAACACCTTATAATACCACCTTAGAACCTAGTCCTGGAGTAAATACCAGTTGATTTCATGAGTTGTGCCAGTCCTGGAAAAAGTTGCAGATGTCCGCTTTGCAGAAGGCTGAAATAGCCAAAGGAAAAGGTCGCTTGTGAGATAAAAAGCAAAAGGAAATTAAAAAATAATTCTTTGTGCTGCAAGATGCAATGAGGAGGTAGGAGCGCTCTGAATTCCTACAATAAACTCCTCATTTTTTTTGTTCCTTGCAACTACTGTAGAAACTCTGTCTTCTCTTTATCTGCATAAATTTCAAAGGCAAAACCATACTGGAACCATTCTTACTGGATAGTTCCAGCAGGCAGTTTCTGTGGAACAGCAGCCTATGCACAGCACCAATTGCATCTTTACCACATTTCCAGAATGCACTGTCATCCACAAGATGGGCACTCCCAGATGGCCTCTCCCACCTACAAACATCTGTCTGTGGCAGTTTGGGAGCTGTGGGTAGGTGGGAAGTGGTTTGTGGCTCTTGGTCTAGAACAGGGAAGTTCTGCAAAGCCATGTAATAGGTAACCAGTGAACTTATCATATGAAAAAACAATCTTTGCTTATCTTACTCTGACTTCTTGTAACACCAGCTTTTGGTGGATCACTTCAAAGTAGCCAGGCAGGCCTTGTGTCCCAGGATCAGGAAGGAAACAGCATTGCTCTGTGATTTATGATGATTGGGGAGCTCTGTTGCAGGAACAGCCTTGACATAGGCATTTTTTATACTTAATAAGTGTGTGTCTGTTTATTAAAAATGTGTCAAATCACAGAAAAGGAGGACCAAATAAAACCTCCTGGAAACCCTAACAACAGCTCCTGTTATGACCAGTGTTCATTTTATAAATTTGTTGAGAAATTTAAAAAATTCAGTCAATACCGGATAGGTTTGCTTACCATATACCTTGGATATGTGCTGTTCCACTCCTCTAAGGGCTACAAATAATTCTAACTTTCAACCAAAATACTGTCAGCAGGATGACAGGAAATGGCCTCAAGCTGCACCAAGGGAGGTTCAGGTAGGACATCAGGAAGAATTTATTCTCTGAAATGTTGGTTAAACATCAGAATGGGCTGCCCAAGGAGGTGGTGGATTCACCATCCTTGGAAGTGTTGGAGAAAGGACAGGACGTGGCACTTAGTGCTATGGTTTAGTTGACAAGATGTTCAGTCAAATGTTGGACTCAATGACTTTGGAGGCCTTTTCAAACTTTAATGGTTCTATGATTCTGTGATAATCAGAGCTGCCCTTTCAGTTCTTTTGCCCACGTAGCATCTTTAACTGACTCAAAGATTTTATTCTTTACAGTTTACTATGAAATGTACATGTAGGAGGCAGTTGCATT
The DNA here is from genome assembly GCA_013399875.1 of Gymnorhina tibicen. NCBI lineage: Eukaryota > Metazoa > Chordata > Aves > Passeriformes > Artamidae > Gymnorhina > Gymnorhina tibicen. The sequence continues at coordinate 245,162 of VXAZ01003679.1, forward strand.
CTCTCCTTTTTCTTTTCCTCACTAAATTTAATACGCTAAACTCATTCCTAAACAGAGAACAGTGTGCTAAGACACAGCCCATGATCCTGACCCTGAGATTAGCTCTGTGGGCCAGAGCATGGTGCTAATAACACTCAGGTTATGGGTTTAATTCCTGTATGGGCCATTCACTTAACAGTTGGACTTGATCCTTGTGTGTCCCTTCCAACTCATAATATTCTGTTATTCTATGATCCTCCTGTTAGTTCTGAATGCAAAGCAAGGTAGCTACATTCACATTGGCTGATGAGCTATGTGTCCTGTTGGAGAATTTTAATTACTATGTGGCAGCTTGAAAACATAGATGTCTTGTTTTCCAATCCCAGGTTTAATAGCTTTTCTGAGGCAGTTTAATTTGAAGTATTTCTTGTTGATCTTCTGGTTGGATCTGTCTAGACATATTCTTTTCTTGTGAGGTAATGCTTTCGTTTCCTCTCTTTCAAGAGCTGCTTCTAGGTGCCTGGCCTTAAACTGGAACTGTGCACCATGTCCCAGACCTAAAAGAGGAATACCAAGATTGGCAAAACTAGTAAGCCTCTGAAACAGACCTCATTTCTGCCAGTTGGTAGCAGCTACTTTCTGCCCAATTAGTGAACTAAGTATGGCCCAGGCCTGGTTTGCAGTATATTTGACAGGGCAAAGTGTTGAAAAGGTTGAAATATTCTGTCAAGATTGATGGTCAGAACACAGTGATGTAGACAAATGAGTGATGTAGACAAAAGTGAATTTAAGACATTTATTGTGTAATGTAAAAATGTAAATCTCATTGATTTGCATATAAAACCACTTGAAATTTGAAAGGATTATGTTAGTTAATGGGTGTTTTGGGGAAAGAACTTATTTTCCCCACTTTCTTAAATCTGTTGAAATGCCAAAGCACTTTCCAAATAGAGTGAATAATAAATATGGAGAAAGATTTTCTTACAAAATCCAAGTCCAAAATAATGTCAGTTTAGATGAAGCATGACATTTTCTGGGAATTAGTTAGAAATATATCATGAAAACTGTCCAATTTGAATTTTTTTTTCTCTTTCATAAGTTGACAAGATGTTTCTCTGTTTCTTTTAGAAGTGTATAAAAAATTAATTTTACCATAATATTTAGAAAGTTGTATCGCAAATTTGTTTTAAGCCCATTACTTCTATGGGGAAATGAAATTAATTTAGTGATATTTTCAAGTGAAATAATGTTTGGTTATAAAAGTTCCATCTACAGCTTACTAATTTAAAAAAGGAAAAGAATTGAAGAAAAAAAATAAATGCTCAGAAGACAGTTGTAGTATTCTTTGCCAAAATAATCAAGCTCTTCACTAAAATAATGCTAAAGGCAGAGAATGACTATGTGTTTTGCACAGGCCTGTGTCCAACTTCTTGGTCCAGGCAAGAAGTTTCACAGTTTATAAAATGTCTAAGTCAGTACTTGAGGTACAAGGCACAGATGCCTCTGTGATTGAAGGAGTAGACATTTCCAGCCAGTGCATAGGTAGCTTCTGTCCCTAGAGGTTATTGAATTAGAAATACTAGAGAATTGCAGCACATACCCATAATGGCTTAATGCAGTACACAGAACTGTTGATTTTCTTGCAGAAACCTCCCCATGGGTCATTCTCTCTCTGTCCCACATGTAGAAGGGAACAGGCAGAACTCTACCTTTACTTCCTTTATTTCCTTGGCTTCATTCCTCCTACTAAATCAATGAATTTAGTATAAACATTACGAAGTATGCTTGCTTTCTCCTCCCCAGGCAAAGCATTGTTTTCCCTGACGTTTTTTTCAGGAGAAGCAAGACAACTGCCTTTTGTTCTGGATATAGTGCAGGCTGAGAAACCAGGATGATTTTTCATGAATTTGTATCTTTTCTATGGTAAAAACACATTTGTATTTATTGAAGAACTTTAGGAAACAGTGTTCTTGGTGTGGTTGTGTGTTCGCATATGACATAATGCAGGTCTCTTGCTTGTGTGTTGAGGAGGGGAGAGAAGAATACATTGACGGTTGCGGGTTTTTCCATATTGTGACAAAAAATTATATTTGCTGAAGTCTTTAGGTATAATTTCACCTGTTCTTGTCATTCTAAGATGGATATATCAGCCCAGCCTATTCTTAGTCCTCCTCTGATGCATCAAGATGTCACGGAAGAAGTGTGGACTGTTGCAGCTGATATATGGAGATATTGGGCACCACATGACTTTTCCTTTTTTTTCTGTTTTCCTTTTCTTTTACTGTCTGTATGTCTGGCTTTAACCAGTCACTTCTCTGTGAAATGTTTCAATTGGGCCTGAACAAACTCTTTGCTCTTCTCTGATATGGACCTGTGGATTATAGGTGAAACTACACTAAGAGGCTGCAGAGGTTAATTACGCCTGAAAGTTTCCAGTGCTCTCCACATCAGTTGACACTCTCAGCACACTACATAAACAATCTGGGAGAAGCTATCATTAGCAAAGCAGGAGAGCTGCACTTGCCCAGCCCCTGCACTTGCATTTTGAAGCTTTCATACATGCTTGTACATTTTGCATGAATCATTTGTGCATAGAAATAAATTTGTAGGTCAGCTGCATAGCCTCTGTGTGATATTTCCTTCATATATATAAGCAAAAAGATTCTTACCTGTCTTACAAACATTTAACAGCTAAGCAGTCCTTTTTAAAACCTTCATTTTTATTTAAAGTACTTAATGTTTCTTTTTTTAATAGAAGTTTGTAGTAAATTTGGTAGAACACCTGCATATACTGTACTTGTCAAGAACTTTTGAGGTTCTGTAGGCATATTTTTCAAGTTTAAAGAATTTTTTTTTCTCTGTTTAGCTGAAGGCTAAATTTTATTGGGAAAATATTAAAACAGTTTAAACAGAAGGGTTGTCAAGAGTGCAATGTAAACATCCTGATAAATCAATGCTTTCTTTCTACTAGAATCCGTGTAGATATTATGTTAAAAACAGAAAGCATAAGGTTTTCAAACAAACACAGTCCTCAAGACAATCGTGTCTCTTTTAAGATTACTTTATTTCAGACCAAACTCCAGTTAAATCAGTTATCTCCTATGCAAAACAAAGAAATGAAAGGGCAAGTAGCTGCTTCCCTTTATCTCTTGTTCTAATGTTTTCTTACATTCCAGCACCATTTTCTTTACTGTTTTTGAAGAGAGGAGGCAGTTTTACGCTTTGGAGTGTGCAGGAACAAGTTGAGGAAGGGTTGGAAGGTCAGCCAGTAAGCTCAAAGTGTGGCAATTCACTTCTGTCTCACCTCATTCCTGCTTCTTCAGAGCAGCAGCACAATAATCTTTTAAATCTGTTTGATATGGCTTGTATGCTTGAAGCAACTTGGACACTGCTTGCATAGGAGCTGTCTTGAATTTGCCTATATGAGATCACAGAAAAAAAAAAATCATAGAACACTCAAGGAATTCTCCAGGTTGCTAGATTTAATTACCAGAATTTCTAAGGAATTCTTTTGTACCAAAAATAATTGGATCATCATTTTTTTAAGTGGATTAGATACAAAAATATAATGTAAAACAGCCATTACGGTGAGGTATGATGTGGGACATTTTTAGCTGTCAAAATGTGCTTAGAAATGTATAACAAATGCCAACATGATACTGTGAATTGTGAAAAGAAAAAGACGTGAGTTCTGCTGTTTGCTGTTGCCAGTAAATGTCTACTTTTGTTTGGACACTATTACTACAAAAGCCAAGATAAGATTGTGATTTGCCAATTGTTGCGTTGTGCTGTCCAACTCTGGGTTTGAATTAAAATACACATATGCCAAAAATTATGTTTATATAATTTAATATGTTGTGTAATAAAAGAGTGATAGGTAGTCCAGTTAACGAAATTATTAAATTTTGGCAGAGTGTTGTTAAATTAAGTTTATATTTAATGTCTTTTTAGGAGAGTGGGTGGAAGAAAAGTTGAATTTTATTTCATATTAACTGTAACAGACTAAGCTGCTGATATAATAATGCCTGTAAATACCAATTAACTGGATTGTGATAGTGTTTTTTTCTGAGAGGGCAACATGGAAGGTGCATGCTTTGAAGTGGAACAGTCTTAAGTGGAGCTTTTATTCCCTGTAAGCAAGAGCCTGTGTAGCCAACCTCCCTTTTGGATATGTTAGATGTTGCTGGTCCCAGGGGAACCACACAGTGGGGAAAAGGTCTTATAAGTCATAATGCAAGCCAAAAAGGAGAGTTAAATATTCAGTGCTAGAAGCTGGCCTGTGGGATATAGCACACCTTATTTTCTTACATCAAATGAGGTCTTGATTGTCAAAATGAGTGCAGCCTTTTCTGGTTTTTTAAGTAGAGTACATGTACAATTTTAAGGATCACATTCTTTATATCAAAACCCTATTGCAGTTGCTTGGATAATTTTCTTGAGTTTGAATATCACTTGGATGGAGGAGTTTGCAGGATCAGCTTTGGTTTCTTTGTGAGTTGCCCAAGCACTTTTCGTCAAACAGAATCTGCATCCCCCAACTTTTATGAGTTGTTTGTTGTTTATTTTTCCATTATCAAGATGACCAGTTATATGTTTCATAAGTAGGTTTAAGAGTGTGGCAAACAAGCTCCAGTCATCCCTTGTTTGGTTTGACACACTTCATGGACACTAACACTTAATTAGTCATTGTCTGATCCAAAGAACTTGAGTAGCTTGTTGGTTTTGTTTGTTTACTCCATTCCATCCCTTCAGTACGTAGAGAAGTGTAAAACATATCTGGAAACAGAAAATGATGTGAAATGTCCATGCTGAAAAATTTCTCATCGTAGGTAACAAAAGCTTGACCATTGCACCATTCTTAAATTCATGTTCGTTGTGCAATGAGAGATGACATTTGTAAAATACATATCAGAAAAAGCTAGGGAAAGACTGAAACTGTAGTTAGGAATATAACAGAAAACTGAAAGTGAAATTAGACACTTTCCTAGGCAAAAAGAAAGTCAGTCAAAATTTGAAAATATAATCTACTTAAGATAGATTGAAATAAAATTTTCCGGAAATCAGCATCAGTACTTCCAAAGGGTTTGTGCTGTCAGTCAAGACATATACTAATCTTTCTTCTGAGCATTTTTTTTTCTAGTTTGGATTTTACTGAATAAAAATGTTAAAAAAATTTCCATGCAGACAAAAATACCAGCTCCATTCCTTTTTGAAAGACTTGTATAAACACTTGCAACAACTCAGTCTCAGGATGTTCATTAAAGTCAATGTCTGCTAAGCCTCAAAATTTCTGGCTTTACTGTGAATATTTCCAGTTGTTGCAAACTAGGCAATTAGGGTTTTTTTTCCCTTTAGCATGGCATATTTTGCTTTAGCAATAAACAAAGAGACAAGTAAAGAAGTTTTAAAGTATCACTTTTTTGATCAATCCAAGCCAAACTTTGACAGTTTGTATTTGTATGAAACCTTTCCCTTCATATTTATTTTAAATTAAAATAAATTTGAAATTTTGATGGTAGAAACTAAGCCTTTCGGTATCTACTGATAATGTCATGTCCAAATGTGCATACCTTAATACCTTAAACAAAAATATCACCACTGACATACAGATCATGAACATTTGCTTAGCAGAAATATTTATATAAGATGACCAGGTCTTACTGCCCAGCTGTAGGAGGGCATTAGGTGCCATGTAGTGTTATGGGTGTAGAGAAACCAAAAGAATTGAAAAGAATAGAGGGGGGTGGAAGATATCTTACACAAGGTGGTTTACTGCAAAACAAGGGGGTTTTTGGCTTTTCTGGGTTGGGTGAGGGGATTTTTTGGTTGGTTTGTTTTTCATTTCAGTTTGGTTTTGTTTTGATTTGGTTTTCTTTTTTATTTATGTGTGGTTATCTAGCTGCCTGGTTTTGTTCTCCTGGCTGCAGTTGTTTTGCCCAGATACACACATGCATGAACATATATCGCAGGGAATTTGGATGAAGGATTTACAGTAATTTACAGAAGTTAGCCACATAAAATAAAAGTAGGGGCATTTCTGTTAGAAACCTGGCTTCAGCTAGTGTCTGCCTAACCACTGTTGAGTCTAATGAATAGCAATGGAGCCTGGTATTACAAAGTGCAGGGATCATCAAAGGTAATAAAACTGAGATCAGACCAAAGCAGCATCTGGGAGTGAAGTTTTAAGTAGCAGACAGGAATGTGTACTAATTATTGCATTGTTAATATACTGCATGTGTTGGTTGAATAGAGATGGTGTGACTAAGGGCAGGCAGTAGCACAGCCAGTAGCCCTGGATTTTATCCATCACAGATTCCGTATTAAATCTCCAGCTGCTTTATAACTTTCCTAATGCGACATATTCCCATGCAAAACCTGTCTGTCCAACTGAGCACACCACTTTTTTCAGATGTCACCAAATTTATGTAGCAGCCTAGGACCACTTGGCTTCCTGCTAAACTGGATTGAAAGCGTAGAAGAGACAGCTGGACAATGTTTCACTGCTGCTAAAATATTTGCATTGTATACATCAGACACTCAAGTTCATCGAAGTGCTTTGATGGCTCCTTTCCTATATATACAGGAGGAACATTTAGCTGAGATGATGCTGCAGCACTGGATTCAAACACAGCATTCCAAAATGTCTTTTATCATTAGAGAAGATTGTTCTTTCTCTATATAAATCATGAGGCTTTGGAAAAAGTATTGTTTTCTTCCTGGTATAAGGTGTGCCAAAAAAATACAAAAGGCACACTACACCAGTCAAAAAACACCTCTTTATATACTGAATTTTACATGTCTATTATTTGAAATATCAAAACTGTGAAATTAAATTTAATACTCATCAACCTGTAGAAGAGAGTAATATATAGCAATTGTACTTCAAATTTTCAAAGCCATAGCAGCATAAGCTAATTAATGTTCTGGAAGCACAGGAAGCAATAAAAATCCTGTAGTGCTTTAAATATAATGTAGCAGGATAACATAATCAGCTTTCTCATGTCTGCACAAGAAATAGTCTTGAATACTAGCTGAAGTAATAGTGTGGTAAGTGTAGTCATCATTTACCTCTGCGTAGTCTTCCAACTTTCAGGCTTTTGCCATCTTTGCTGTTTAAAATGCATAAAACTCACCTGTTTATAAGTATTATGAAATGGAGTTTGTCTATCAAGGGCCTTCGTAAAATGAGGTGTGGAATACTCCACTGACAGTCTACTAATGTAGTTGGCAATCTATGATGAAAACTTTCTTTAGAGTTAGTGAAAAGTAGAAAGGCACTGAAGGAGCTCCCATCACCATTCCTTTGATGCGGGAATGGAATTGCATCTCTGATTTGATCAAGAGCATACATCAGAACAGTTAGATTTTATTGTGGCTCCAGTCACAGAGCCATCAGGAAAGAAGGCAGCAAGGCATAGGCCACCAGCGTGATTATGGTGCTCTGGATTTGTTCAGTGATACTCAGTCCCAAATGATCCAATGACCAGATCCTATCACACTAAAGAACTTACATTTGAAAAGAGAAAGGGAATGTGTGGTGTAGTTCTTCTGGGCTTTGTTCATTCTTCTGTATGCTATTTTTGCCAGTCTATCAGGACTGCAATAAGGTGTTCCCTATCCAAGTCTTGTTCTCTGATTCTAGGGGTGAGAAAGTTTTAAATTTAATTAATTTTTTCCCCAACTCTCTAGATTTTGAAACCTATCTTGTTACTATGTATTTTGCTCTGTGACATATTTTACTTTGGACACAAATGCCCACCTATCTGATATCAGTGGTAGCAACAGCTTGGTCAGCCTCCATGGTGCAGAATGGGAACATTTTTGAAATCTGGAAATGTTTCCTGGGCTAGAGAGATGGTTTCCCACCCAGCTCTCACTAGCAGTCACATATTTATCCATGGAATCCCCATATGGCTTTGTGGGTGGTAATGTGTAGAAGGCAGATTTCCCACCACAGCAGTTTCCCTCAATACAGATTTATTTCTCTTTTGCTCTGCAGAGTTTTCAATCTCGATCACTGCTAAACTTAGGCCTGGTGTTTGTATTAACTGTATGATGAAATAGTCTATATTGAAACTTACAGCTCTTTGGATACCCATTTGTTACTTTTGTCTTCAAAATTGGATAATTATTTTGAAAGTTTCCTCATCCTGACTAGAGGCAGAATAGAATGCACAAAATCCTGGCACCAAGATTTTAATTACAAGCTCCAGCCTGGAGGCAAATTGGTGACTCTGAGGGTTGAAAACCTCAGCCATGGAGAAAGCAAAGAACCAACAAAAACAGAGTCCTCTGGCTGACTCCTGCAGATCAGAGCGCTGCACTGCTCTGTGTACATAGCGGGGGGCAGAGAGCAGTCAGCTTTTGGCAACTTTGTCAGCTCTGAAGTCAGCACTCCTCAGAAATTCATGGCACAGAAATATTAGAGCAATGGGGTCACCCTGAAATTGATAAATACCAGTTTGAAAATGTCTTTTATTTTATAGCAATTGGCCAGAGCCAGCCTGAGTGTGACATATTTTGCGGTGTTAACTTGTGAGCTGAATCCAGGAATTTTAGATGTGTACCTGACTTCTGCTATTAATATACTTCAAGGGGCTGAGAAGTTTTTTTGGTTCCAGTCCAGTACAAACAAATCTTAGCTCATTTAGAAGATAACTTTCTGGCAAATATTGTTTATTCTCTTATTTTGAGGAAATACTGTTATTATACCATGGTGGAAAGCAAAAGAATAAGGAAGGCATGGTTCATTTGAGACCTAGGATGCAAGAGGTCTTTAATACACACTTGGACCTTTGACTGGTGCCTGGTCCAGAGGTAGATGGCCTGGCTAGAGATAGCAGGTGACCCCCTCGTCTTCCCTCGCAGGGTGCCTGGACTGCCATTATCCCACTCCTATCATATTCATACGGCCCAAGTAAATCGTAGGCATTGCTTTGCTAAGAGTTTTTCTTCATTTCATGGAGCTCTCTGGAGGTTTCCTACCCACATGCCAAAATGTTTTTTAAACCAGTAGCTTTTGACAAAATTGTATGATTTAATATAAAATATAAAAGCTGTTAGAGGTATTGGTGTCCATGCAGAAACCTCACAGTGCTACACCGATGTGCATCATCTGGCTCAAGTCTGAGTTTTTGCTTTTAAGACTGCTTTCAAAGTGTTCTTCTCCCCTAAGTGCTTAAAATTACATTAACATCATCATCATTTCACTGTGTTGTATTATTCCACAAGTGCTACTGCAAGGCAAAAATGTTGTTGAGAACCTCAGCCTTCTCCTCATCTGTTCTTACCAGTTTTCCAGCATTGTTTATCAGAGGGGGTTACACCTTCTTTCGCCTTCCTTTTCTGGGTCACTTACCTGCAGAAGCCCTGTTATTCCTTGCATCCCTTGCCAGGTTCAGTTCCAGCTTGTCCTTGCCTTTCCTCACCCCATCCCTATGTAATCGAACTCCGTCTCTATACCCTCCCTGCATCCTTGGTCCTGGCTTCAGCTGTCTATGCGTTTGCTTCTTCCTCTAGTCTGACCAGCAGTTCCCACTCAGCCATGTCAGTCTCCTGCCTTTTTTGCCTGGTTTCTTGCCCCTGGGGGTTGTTAGTTCTTGCACTCTACAGAAGGTCCTTTCACTTGAGACATGGCAGAAGAGACCAACTCTCCCCTGACCACAACCTCTTTTCAGGCAGTTGTAGAGAGAGATGAGGTCACCTCAGAGCTTCCTCTTCTCCAAACTATACTAGCTCAATTCCCTGAGCTGCTTCTCATAGGACATGTTTTCTAGACTCTTCACCAAGTCTATTGCCCTCTGGATATGCTGCAGCACTTCAACGCCCTTCACTGCAGGGAGGGTCCAAAAACTGGACACAGAACTTGAGGTGCAGCCTCACCAGTGCCCAGTACAAGGAGACAATCCCTGCCCTGGTCCTGCTGGCCACACTGTTGCTGATCCAGGCCAGGATGCCATTGGCCTTCTTGGCTACCTAGGCTCACCCACAAGTCTTTTTCCACTGGGTGATTTCCAGCCACTCTTCCCTAAGCCTGGAACACTCTCTGGGGTCGTTGTGACAGAAATACAGGACTCAGCACTTCACTTTGTTGAACCTTACACCATCAGCTTCAGCCAATCAGTCCAGCCTGTCCAGATCCCTCTGCAGAGCCTTCCTGCCCTCCAGCAGGTCAACACTCACACCTAATATATGATTAAGCACCTAAGGCATGAAAGTTCCTTCTTCCTAAGAAAACAACTTGTAAAAGAATCTGATTTTCAGCTTCTGCAAGTAAAAGAAAGATTGCTCTGAATTACGTATGTTTTGCAGTTTAAAGACATGAGATAGGTTCTTCTCTATAGTAGCATTATACTGATTTAGTCCTCCCATTAAAAGAAATAGTGAACATTTTTGAAAGGACCCTTAAAAGAGTTCAGGCTGTAATTTCATGATTTCTAGTTGTTTAGTGATGTGGGGCAATTTTCTTTGTATGAAGAAGCTGGATTCTGGGACCACAAGGGCTGGTTTTTGAGGTGCTGTACAAGCACTAAGAAAACACATTTTCATTACAAGTGAAGTCTTTCACCTGTGTCTTTAGAAACAGCAAGGACAAGAGCAGGAAGAGGACATGTCATGAAATCTTATCAGACTGGGGATTTCAGGATTTGTTGTGATAATTGTAGGACCTTAACCTTACAAAATGAGGCATTTGCTCCTGTTTTAAGAACAAAACATTTCCTCCTCCAGTTGTAAGTTTAATGCAGGAGAAGATTGAGTAGAACAACTGCAACATGCTCTGAAGTAAGCTGAGCCCCAAGCACATTTGCCAAGTTTGTTGAAAAGGTTAAGAAGAGGCTAGTTCTTGATGAAAACTCAGAGAATTAGATTGAATGAAGGGAGCTGAGCACTGAAAAGCAACAGAAAGGGCCCTTGACCCTGTTTGCTTGAGCAACTTAGTGGCAGTATATTAAATATTGCAAATGACTGCAAGGGAAGCAGAAAGTTCAGCGGTTCATGCATGCTCGTGCCTTTCATTTAGAAAAAAAAACTTCAGATAAACCTTAAAAGAGAAAGCAATAAGCTTAATTCTGATTGTTTCTTTGGTGGAAAGCACTAGAGAACTTCTTCTTAAATCCAAGACAAACGTTTTCTTTGTAATGTAAATCAAAGTTATCTTTCCATGACAGTGTGATGCAATGTCTTATCAGTGATAGAGTAACAAAATATACTCTTTTCATTTTCTTTCTTAAGCTGGCAAAAGTTAGTTTTTTGAGAGAGACAAAGTCAATATCATGTCCTCAGCAAATTCTATGCATCTGTTTGCTGTATTACACCACAGTAAGAAAGTAGCAGCTGGAATTTCAGAACCTGATAATGTTCTCTTTCAAATCAGCTGTAGTTTTGCCATTGACTTCATTGGGATTAAGTCCAGTTTACATTTCACTAGAGTGTAAACCACTGATTTCTGAAGAAGAATGGCACTTCTAAAGCAACACTTGAACTACCTTTCACAATCTTCAAGTGTTAAGAGTGTAACACAGATTTTATCTCATACAAAATAATCATTTGATAAAATGGTGCTCTTGATAGTCACTGACAGAGGCATTCCCAAGGGTGGTCTTTGAGCATAGCAGATCTCAGTAGAGATTACTTCATTAGCAGCAAGGAAAACATTCAATTTTTTGTGTTATGGTGACATTTTATTTTAAGCAGCTACTGCAATAGTGCAACAGTGTGCAAACTGACAAATCTGAGACTGATTCTTGCATGCCTTGGTTTCAGGCTTATTTATCTCAGTTGAAGTTGCTCAGGCCATTTGTGTGTGTGTGTGTGTGTTTTAAGTAGCCTCTAAATTTCGTGTCATAGAAGTAAAGAAAAAAACCATTTTCTGGACATTAGTTCTTTGTGGACTGCTAGCAATGTTCAGCAAGTGACACAGGCCCTGAGCATACCCATTTGAAAGTCACTAAATCACTGAAATTCCAGAAATCAAATACTTCATTAGGCTGTTATGTTCCAACAATGCCTTTACACATCATCATGTGTAAAGTCCAAACAACCTCACATTCAAGAAACTTTTTGTACTACCCACATAACATTAATAAATGGTGTAAAGCCTCATAGTGACATAAAAGAGGATACTCCACTGATTCTGAGGGACCAGCTTTGATATCAAGTAGATGGGGTTTTGATGCCTTTATTTTACTGAGTTACTTAAGTTTTTGCTTGTCTTTGTGAGTGGGAAATATTTTGCTATTTTGTTTTTGGTATTCAAATATTTCCCTTCTAGAGGTCAAATAGCAAATGTCCCCTTGTATATGTTTGCTGAGGGTTGTTGATAGAGTGATTATAATTTTTTTCTTTGAAGAAAAATATGTTCTTCACTGTAGGTTGATTAAAAACAACTGTTGACTGTATTTGGCACAGACATAGTTGATCATCAACACACATTAATACATAATTTTGCTATGTTTTATCTTACAGACATTTTCTGTGTTGTGTGTATATTTTCAGATTGTGATAAAGTAATATATATCTAATTAAGAGTTGGGTTTAAGTTGCAAGGAAACAGACTTCATTGAGATATATGCCACTAAAGGATCCAGACTGAAGTTCATGGAAACTTTTCCACTGGCTCAAATGAACTTTAAATCTGATCCCTAATGAATTTCCAATTAAAGTTGCCTTATTTTCTTAGATTACTCAGAAATACTGTCCTATAGTTTTGGTTCACAATTGGAGAATAATAACATTTAGCTTAAACACTTGAATTCCAATTCTCCTGTGTAAAACATTATTTTATACGTGACAGGTTTGTTCCTGCATTGATAATGTGATATTAAAAAGCAGGTACTTCTTTGTGACATGGGGAGATGGAAAAATATTTCATAGAGCTGACTTCTGTTTTGTTTGATCTTTAAGCCTTTTGTCTTCAAGAGCTACTCTTTACCTTAACTTTTAAATGGGATTTTTAAAATCATGTTTAAACGCAGCTCCAGATAATTAAACTTCTAGCATGGCTGTCTTAGCAGAATACCTGTTTTAAGTACAGCTTCTTAGAGTACCCCAGATGTATAAATGTATATCCTCTTTAAATTATCAAATTACATCCCACCTCTCCACTCACCAGTCTCATAAAATGCTTCCTATATACTACAACTGCTTTATGTGTCTGAGATTTTTCAATGTCTCACAACCAAATTTAATTTGCGTTGTAGTCCAAGTTACTACTGAAAGCACGTAAAATGTATCAACTCTCCTGAAGTCCAGCCACATAGATTGCATCCCATTTATTTTCCTTCCCCAAAAAAACCAAGAAACCATCATCAAAGTCATCAAAGAAGGTTATCAGTTTACCTTGCAATTATACTGTTTTGGAAAAAGCATGTTAAATTTTTATGCCATTATCCACTTATTTCCATGCATTTTAAGTGAATGTAGAAGAAGAGAATAACTTTATACTGTGATTTTTGTATTACGTCAGAATTACTAGGAGTAGTCTTCTTTCAGAAGTAAATCCCAACACTGCTGGGTGGCTTTTCTTCTTGATAATATCCAGTGGTAAAGCATTCCATTTATATTTTTATTCCACTCAGTACAGAATATGTAATGGACAGGTGTGGCCAGCTACCACAGGACAGAAGTCTCAGGATGCCAGTGTTTTACTAAAACCTGCCTATAAGGCCCTGTGTCCTTGGACCATCTCACCAAGTGATATTTTTTCTAAAAAAAATGCTCAAATTCATCTTGTGGGAAAAAAAGCACGCTGTAAAGTACACAAGCACACTGTAAAGAGTCACCAGTCTGTCCTTGTTTATGAACAGATGGAAGTCAAATTACAACCTTGCTGTCTTCATGCAATCCGAAGGGTGCATGTAAATGCATAAGTAGGGGATGAATATACGAACTGGACTAAAAAAAGAGACAAAATTATTCCTCTTATCTTGTAATTATGCATCATCCGAACTTAATATACACAAGGATTTCTGCAATTCCTCCAGATGTCAGAGACCAAAATCTTTAGAACAGCCATTTGTCCAACAGGACCCTTTGAGATAAAACTGTGTTCAGATTAAGATGCTGGCAAGGATGAGTTCAAAGTCATGTCAAAATTGCTATTTAAGATCATTTTTCAGGAGGATGTATGCTTCTCTCTAAGGCAAAGCAAGAAATTTGATGCTTTGTCATCCATCCCAAGCATACAATAATTTTTATGGTTCATTAAAACTTGGAAACACAGGATGGGAATATTCTGGGGTACTCCAAGAAACAGGGATACAAAAATCTCCAGTCTTTTCAGCCTTTTTATGCAAGCTAAACCACATTTTAATTCTTAACTGTCTTCTCTAAATGTACTCCACATACCGTTATGGGCTAGGAACAAGAATGTTTATTATAGACAACTACTGATTAATTTGAAAGCAGGATTTCAGCGTACACCTACATCAGAGAATGAATAAGAATGCAGCCATGAAAAATATAAACACAGACCTGTAGTGTTCTACATTACAGAGTTCCTGCAGAGGTGGAGCAATTGTGGTTCCATTCTGTCACTGTTAAGAGCTCATCTGAAATTAAATGCATTATTTTAGTAAAAAAAAAAAAAAAAGGGGAGCTGAGGCAGACATGAAGCTGTGAATAGCTCTGTAATAGAGAGGCACAGTTTTACCAGGGAGTCTGAAAAGAATTTACCTGTTTAACCAAGCAAAAGAAAGGTGAAAGAAGATTTAAAACTTCTCTGTTAGTGTATCTAAGCAGGAAAATAAAAAAGAGTAACTCTACAGATACTGAATGAGACAAGATGACTGTTTACACTGAAAGAAAGTAATGATACAGAAGAAAATGGATAAAAACTGACCCTTTAAAATTTTTGCTGGAATTTTTATTTTTTAGCTGTACCATACAGGAGATTGAAAAACACTTTCAACAAAACCTAAGCAGGAATTACTTTTTTATCAGTTTATAAAATTACTATATGATGCTTCACACAGCAAGTAACTTAACTCAGCTTTACTACCACTAGATCTTTATACTACTATGATTTAAAACATCCAACAGGAATGTGTAATTTAAAAATAATCATTTTGCTTCTGTTGGTTTTAGTCATTTTGTTGGTTCTCAGTGTTTGGTACTATTTAACACTCTTTTTGCTAACCACAAAGTATCTGCAGCTTTGTATATGCATAGTTATATGATTTCACCAACAGCTACTCAGATTCATAATTTTTAATTTCTGGTTTTGTTAGAAAATGGTGGATGATAAGTTAGTTATTTGCAAGATAATCATTTACATATGGCTTTTGTCAAGCCACATTTGGAAAGAAATCAGCATGTGACTAAAAAATTCAAACCCAACAATTTAACATTGTTTTGTTAGTTAAATTACATTAAATGACATTATATTGGATGCATAAGTAGTACATTCTATTGGAAGCATGAAAATTTGTCAAAAATTGCTTTGCATCTAACTTCAACTAATTTACTAAGCAAAAGAAGGGCAAGCAGTTAGTTGTTAAAGTAGCTGATTCTAGTTACTATTCTTTTTTTTTCTTAAGTACAACTCATCTTCTGACACCTTATTTCTTATTTTTAGTCACTGATTTCTTTCCTGTTACAAATTCCACTATTTTTCAAAATCTTCAATCACTTCTTAATTTTGAATGGATGACTTATTGACATGAATAAGTTGAATAAACCCTAATGAAGTTATTTTCTCTGCTAAAATTATGACGCAAGGTATTTCATCCACATCCTTTACTACTTAAGTGTTTGACACCTAACTTTATTAGCAAGTGCACTGCTCCATTTAATATCATGATTCTAGTTTCAGTCTTAATATGTTGTTATACAACTAAACTTATTAAATAATAGAATCATAGGACTACTTAAGCAACTTCCATTAATTACTTCATAGAATTACTTAAGCAACTTCAATGATTCAAAAGCTCCACACAGCTACTCAATCACTCCCTCCTCCAGTAGGATGGGGGAGAGAATCAGACGGGTAAAGCAAACTAACTGACGCCCAGCCAGTCCCAAGCAACAGCAGCCCTGGCCAAACACCCTCCCCAACCCAGTATTATTGTTGTGCATGCCACCCTGTGGTGGAATGTCCCTGTCATCAATTAGAGTCTGCTGTCCCAGCTGTGTCACCTTCAGCTTTCCTGTGCTCCCCCATTTCCACACTGGAGGGGCAGTGTGAGGGGCAGAAAAGGCCTTGGTTCTGCAAGCCCTGCTCAACAGTAGCTAAAACATCCCTGTGTCATCAGCACTGTTCTCACCACTTACCCAAAACACAGCACCATACAAGCTACTATGAAGAAATTTAACTCTGTGTCAGCCAAAAACCAGTACAAAAAAGCCAGCGTTGCATTTAGTACACCCTGCTATAATCGAAGCAGTATCTCTTGATGGACCTAGGAGACAAACGCTCAATCAGTAGATACCCAGGAGGCATAATGTTCTAAGGGGATAGAGCGATGCAGGAATACCACATTGATTTCAGTGGAAGCAGATTTAGCAGTGAATGAACTTTGCGGATTTAGGCCAGTCTTAAAAGTCATTGTGCATTTATCTCATATGTCCACTCTAGTGGCACAAATAAATTATTACTGTGATAAACAAGGTAAAATAATGTTCCCTTGGAAATTGTAGGATGAACTATAAGAGTTTTTTGTGTACTATATTATGTAATAATTCTGCAGTATTCACTAAACTTTTATTTTAATTATTCATGATGTTTTCAGGGCCCTCAGGGTTTTTTTAAGTAGATTTTTTTCCAGGGTTAACAAGACTTCCAGGCAAGTGAAAATACGTTATGTAGAGAAGTCAGAGAACGAGATTTAACTATAGCTGACACACCTCTACTAAAACTGCTGTCACCACTGTATTTGTCAGCTGTGTTTATGGCTCACAGGAAGAAAATCAATAAATCCAGCCATTTTGTGCATCTATTGTCAGATACTGCACTTCATTATTACTTTTCACTGCTCCCTTTAAGCAGAGCAAGCCCAAGGTTTCATTGTCATATCTTTATTAATGACATGTCCCTTCTACAGACATGTTTTTTGATGGTGCGTTGGTGCTGTATTTGCAACTAGTCTGTGAGCATCCTGTGTGAACACACTTCAGCCCTGAGCTGCAGTGCAGACTGGAATATAGTCCGTCAGTTTCAGTTTTCGTTATGCGTCTCTTTTATGTTGCTTAATGATGTTTCTGCTTATTTATAATATACAGAAAAATATGCACTGGGACATCTGGCAGACAGTTTCTGTGGTGTGGAGAAAGATACAAACACCTACATTAATGAGCTTAATATTCATAAACTACATTATTAATAGTAGATATTATTATTTTAGAGATATGTCAATGTAATCATATGTGTTATCTGATGTCAACAAAACCAAATCATGGTCTTCATAGATGCATGCTAAAAGTTAGCTAAACACAACTAAGCTGAAAAGATGTCCATAATTAGTGAAAAGCATGGAATACTTTCTGAAAGATATCATTCTCTCATTCTAGATGTTATTGCTTTTGTTTGGCCTGCTTCCAGATGGGAAATAGTTTAGACAAGATCTATCCATTAGACAACATTGACATCTGTCTTGTGGGTAGAAATATGAGAAGGGAAGATAAATGGTGTCTCATGCCTGTGCTGAAATATATCAAATTTTAAGGGAAACAAATTCACCCTGTGCCCTTGGATTACATGAAATATTTACAGTATGTCCCTATCATTTTGCCTGCATGTAGAATCCCTTAACTGTTTTTTTTCTACATCACTTTTTGTATCAAAAATACTAATTACTGGCTAATACATTTTATGCAGGTTCAATCCAATTTAAGAGTATGAACAGTTTGACAGCTATGTAGCTGTTTGGCTTCTGATGGGAAATATACCGGGGATTTTGCATCCAGATAAATGTGCTTCAGAGCTAAGGAGTATATTTAAATTAAATGCGAAGTGCTCAATATGTGTGTGTATGTATCTGTGTATATATATATGTCTTCATAAACAGTATGTCAGTAGCCAACATTCATATTGTTGGATCTATATTTTAATATCAGCAACATAATAAAGTACATCTATATACAATATTTAGTATGTTTATGTTCAGTACATATGCAAAAATACACATGTGAAAAAAACCCTTTTCCTGGGTGCAATTTAGTGCTGTGAACAATAAATGTAGACACTTGCAGGTGCGTAGCTGAAGATATTACCTCTATCAGTTCAGTTTTATTGCTGAACTTAATTTGTTTTTCTGGTGTCTTTTAAATAAAGAGTAAAGTAAAACTGTTTGTGTCAACTTAGCCTTTACAGCCAGATGCCAGTCTACAAATGCTATCATTTAAGACATGATAAGATAGGAACAGAAGCGGAAACGTCATTCCTCAACTGGACCAATGGCCTACAAGCACAGAGAATCAGAATTACTCAGACAGAAAGAGTGAGCCTTAGTCTAGAGAAGAGACAAAGTATTTCTTCACTACAGTATTAAAAAGCTTTTTAAATTAGCATTAAAGAAGCTAGCCTGAGAACTAGCAGCAATCAAGCCACAGGGCTGAATCCCTCTGCAGAGCAAACACAGTGGCATAATGAGCATTCAGAAATAATTGAATGGTCAGGGTTGGAAGGGACCTTAAAGATCATCCGGTTCCAATGCCCCATGGTGCTAATCCCTTTATGCTAAACACAGTACAAGCACAAAATAGGAAACAGTTCCTCTGAAAAAAATGTGCTATGTATATACAAAATAAACACAAATTTATGTAATAAATACATTTAACATATGCAAATAAGCCTGTACATATTTATAAAATGTATAAGATTAAACACATGATTTGCTTGTTTGGGGGAAGAGGTGTTTATCAGATACAGTATAATCCCTAAAGGCATTAAATTCAAGTTGAACTATTTAAATCAAGCAGTGCCGGCTCCTAGCCTGCATGGGAGTTTGTCACACAGGTAGGTTTGCTCTCTGAGATACTGAGATGACAAAGCCTGTTTTCTTTTAAAATATTCTCTTTACTGCCTCAGCTGTTGCAAAATCTTTGTAGTTCTCTTTTAATTGTTCTGGTAAGTGATGTTACCCAAGTTTCTCTAGTCACAAACACTAATGAATTCCAAGGGTTTCAGAAGATCTGTATTTAGTTTACACTGTGGTATTTTAATTTCTCTCTAGCAGGCAAACTCCTGCCTCAAATTTTTGTATATGTTTCTACCCTTTCCAGGGTGCTACCTATGTTTAGTAATTTCCTCATATACATTCTATGTGTATCACTTTCATGAGAGGCAATGATATTCAAATTTGGTTGTAGATATTTTTATCTTGAACAAAATTTTTGCATGCTATGGGTTTTCTGTTTTCTTCTGCCTGAGCTTTTTATTACATTTAATTTATAGAACTGGATTTTTCACAATGAATCCTATAGCCAGTGTACAGCCTGTATATTCCTGATGTCCCCAAGCATCTATAGATTCTTTCCACCAGAGTGTGGAAAATAACTCAAGGCCAATTAACAAAAAAATGTTTAATAAACTTATTGCAGACATTATAGCATTTCTTATAATTGCTAAACTGTATGTGGCAGTTCAAAGCTGCTAGAAAGCTTCTGTTACAATTCAGCTTTTTTATTACATGTTTTCTTTGAACTTGCACTGCAACTGGGAAGATGAGGAAAAGGCTCTACTGATATTTGAAACACATCAAAGGCTTAAGAAACTAAACATGCAAGACAGATGCTTTTGTTAATGTCTGCTGTATCTCATTTCACAATCTTTAGCAGCATATACTGCTTCATGATTTCACACAATTACTGTTTTCCTGCTTATTAATATGAAAATTTGATAGAGTAAGAAACACTTGTTTCAGTATGAAATTCTGAATTTTTTACAAGAATTATAGCTTAAACATGAAAAGTTGGAAAAAAAGAAAAAAAAGCAATAAATAGATAAAAAATTCCTAGTATAAAGCAAATTTTAAGGTTCTTTATTGTATGGAAAAATCAATAGCATCTAGTCTGACAGTTTATATATTGCAGCCTATTGCCTCTAACACTATAAAAGAGAGTAGAAACTTCCACATTTAACATCAGTAATCTATGGCTAATCATAAAGCCAGATAAGCATTAAT
The DNA here is from genome assembly GCA_013399875.1 of Gymnorhina tibicen. NCBI lineage: Eukaryota > Metazoa > Chordata > Aves > Passeriformes > Artamidae > Gymnorhina > Gymnorhina tibicen. The sequence goes on from VXAZ01003679.1 coordinate 265,261, forward strand.
CTTGGATTAGACATCAGCATCTAGAAAAACTTCATTTTTTGTATGTTAGGCGGTACCAAATCCCAATCCAAATTTTACACTTAAGTGGTTTCTTTCTTAATGAGCTTCCCTGACTTCAGCTTCCACAATTTGGTCTCTGCTGAGTCTTTAAGTATTTCACATTAGGCAGCCAACTTTTTTTTTTTTTTAATCAGCAGAAATCTCAGCACAGAAATAATCTTAGAAGTGAGCAGAGTTAGCAACTATGATTGAAAGAGCAAATCCTTTCTAACACAGGCCCAACTTTAGATGTCAGTTCTGTAGTTTGAATTGGAAACTGTAGAGGTAAGGGAGTTTGAGACTCCCCATTCCTGCATGAGGAAGGATGCCTCAGGTATGCTTCCCCTTGAACTCCTATATTATTAGCTTCTGATTTCTGATATATCTTCTTGAAATAAATTGCTAATTATGGTCAAGATAGTCTAATAAATCAACTAATTAATATGAAACAAACTGGCTAATGAATGCTGCCCTCTACTGCAACAATCCTAAGGATGTGCATAGGTCCTGTTTACAATTATAAGTTCAAGTGGTAGAGAGGCATCTTACAGCAGAAAGAGTTGGGTAGTATCCTCACTTCTGCTTTGTAACCACAAATTTGTTACAGTACTTCACACATACTGCTTTCCATTTGTAGACCTCATTGAAAATACTCATCTGTAAATATTCCCAGCTTTCCTCCTCATTCAGAATATGATATACCACTGGGATTTCCTTATCTTGTTTAAATTGAAAATGGGCATGGACTAAGACTGTCAGGTTTGGTTTATTCCATTATAGTTAAAGTAGCAGCCTTTAATCATTACCAGCAATATTAGTGCCACAACAGTGTTTACATCTCAAATATGCTTCTAATTTTCCCAGTCAAAGGCAAATTGTTGGTGATATCTTAATGTTTTTTTAGGTAGCTAAAGCCAAAATGCAAGGTTATGATCTTGATCTGAATATTTCCCAGATGTGTGGTAAGGTGAAAGGTGGGACAGCTAACAGAACTTGACTTCCTATCTGTGTTAGTCTAAGTTAAGTGAATTCTAAGTCAGGCATAATTAGAGAATGAGACCCCTAGAAGACTTCACCTTCACAACTGTTTGAGATGAAAGCTTAGCGCTTGGGTGAGTGTAACATAATCCACATGTTGGAAGAGAAATCAGTATCAGCTGTCTTCTGCATATGTTTTACAGTGCCCCATTAAGCACCTTCTTGTCAAAAGTCAGTGATCTTCTCTGAGCTTAATGCTTCTAATTCATTTACAGTGGAATCAGGACCAGATTCTAAATCTGATGTCAGCTTCAACACATCGCCTTCCACTGAGGTTTCAGTTCACATGTGACAGATCCAGTTTGGAAAGGTATAGCTGATAGAGATGGATTCTAACGATCCTCAGTCACAGGAGTCACTTAACTCTTTTTCAAGACAGCTACATCAGATCTAACATAGATAATAAAAACAAGAAACAGAACAATATATGAAAATTTTGAATTTGTCCCCTGCGGTTTTGACCAGAAGACCTTCAAAGGCTTTTTCAACCTGGAGTATTGCCTGAATTGAGAAGGCATCTAGAAATCTCTGCTATGTCCAAGAACACTGGAATTGTTAAGGTGGGAATCAGAGACTGATTTTCAAATCATTTGAGATAATTAGGAAAATTTGGTTTTATTAATTATTGTAGTGTCGCTAGATAAAACACTGACATAGATCTCAGATACCAGAGTCCTCTTTCAAGCTTTGCTATTATTCTGCTAGGTCACTGCAGCAAAGCAATCAGCCCTCTGAATCAACTGTTGTGAAAGGAGACCTACAAGCTGATCTTACTGGCTCTGATTGCTAACGATCCTGCAATGAGGGTCACACGCTTTCGGGTGTGGTAATATGTATGCTAATACATAAACAATAAGTGGAAATGGCATTCAGGGGCATGTCTGTTAACACTTACAGAGGTAATGGCCTGTTTTTAATGTACATGACAAAAATCTTTTTATGAAGGTAGAGTGGGAAGACATTATAGAGTGGTCCCAGAACAAACCTAACTGATTTTCCTTCACTGCTTGTTACTGAGAGATCAGCCAGGTTTCTTGAAGAAGTGAAGTTTAGGTATTAGTTGGCTTCTCTTATGCTGGAAATTTTTGTTCAGTTTTGTTAATGAATAGCTCAGAGTTTGCATGTAAATGAAGATGCAGCTCCTATGAGAAACTAGGCAAGAAATCCAAGAAGGTACAAATTTTTAATTCTGTGCTAAGAAAAATGGTAGATTTTAATCCACCACAGGCTACAGATGTGCAAGAATGTATTTTGTGTAGTTTTCAAAGCTATGTATGGTTTGTTAGAAGTAGCACATGAATCAGGAATTGCTGAAGTATCAGCTGCAAATTATATTGCAGTATAATTTGTGATAGTACTGGTTGCTGGTTTTATGTGTTACACCTCTAAGAAGAGATAAGGCTGTATAAAACAGAGCATACTGCCCATTAAAATCTTCCTATTTCTGAGTACTGGACTTAAAATGCTTTTGAGCAAACAATGGCGAAACTGCTGAGAATGGTGACAGACTGGTCAGTTACCAATTCATCTGACAAATCCTGTTGAAATGGGATTTGAGGAGGAAGGGTAAATCTGGCATAAATTTTTATCTCCCTTTGGGAATTCACCATCTTCTTGACTGTGGATAGCTTGCCTCTCTTTGGGAATGTGGTCATGCATCTCCCTTTTATGTGCCACATTAGCACTGGAATTGTTGCTTTTGACATCAGAGATAGATATTTAAAGATGTAAGATCAATTAGAAGGGATTTCTGAGGTCAGTAGGCACTGGATCTCGTCAGCTGATATTTTCGCACTGGCACTGGAAGCTTTGAGATACTTCAGGCAACATGATAGATCCCCTTGCACCAGAACTGTTCCACTTTGATACCAGAGAGCTGCAAAGGGGTGGTTTGCTAGCTGGAATTTCATCATTAAAGATTTTACAGAGCCTTTGCTGTCCTTCACTATGTAAGTGAAACATATGGGACCTGGAAATTAAAAATTTCCACAAATAGTGTCAAATTATGTTACTCTACTCTTACAACAAAGAAAATATTTGGGATATAATTTTTACCCCAATACAACAATCTATTTCATGTTTCCCACCAGATTTTTATCTTCTGCTTTCTCTGAAGGCTTTTGTGTTTTCATAGGCAGCTGAGAATGTAACTGGTGGGACTGAGTGGGGTCAGGGAGTTCAATTGCTCTGTAGTTGCATGGAAGTGAATTATGATTGAGCAGATGCATGACAATAGATTCAGCAGTGATGTATCTGTTGTTTATTGTGCTGGTTAAAAACCAGCAAGGAGCTCCCAAAGCATGGTCTTGGCACAAAATTTTTCAAACAGCAAAATACGTAAAGTAAATAAATAGACTCAGAGATTAAGGAAGCCACTGTGATCCTTAGTCATATGTTTCAATTTACTCTTTCTATCAAGTTCTTTTGTTAGTGTCTACAAGGAAAGGGGAGGAGATTACAGTGTGGATAAAAAGAGGCACTGGAAAGTAAAGAATAGAAAAAAAATAATCCAATAGAGGTGGGAAGAAAAACATGGACATTAAGAGTCAAATTTTCATATGTGGTATCTTTGTGCTTTGCCTTGTAGGATACTTGCTGTCTGTGAGCCTGATTTGTGAAAGGAGACACACAAATTTGCAATTCTTGTAGGAACTACAGTTGGGAGGGATGCCTTAGGATTTTAGCTTTTCTATTTTTCATATCCTGTAATTCTTTAATGTATAATTCTAAACTCCATGTAGACTGTTAGTTACTGTTCTCCCATTTTGGTCAGACAAATTGATTCCTCTCTAGGCCTGAAATTCAAGGACACGTTAGTCCTTGACTGTCTCAGGCCCTGAGAAATGTAAACAGAAGTGGGTTTGGGGGGAGCAAACTTGGGGTATGTGACTTCATTACCTGAAGCTGTAATTGGAGGATTAACCCCCAATATGCAAATGGACCAACTTATAAAAGTATGAAAACCCATGACCCCGTTGTCCATTTTGGGTGTAGCCCCTGGGGGCTTTGACTGCCCTAATGTACCTTGAAGGCCCTTTAATAAATATAACTGCTTTTATTCTCTTAATTTTTTCTAGCCTCTGTTTTTAGGTAGCCCTTCAAGGCATCAGGAGTCCAGTTTTCATGTACTGAATCACAAGTTCTGTAGGATTTACCAGTATTCAAACACATTTTTTATTTTAAGTCCCTTCACATTTCAGTCTAACAGGGCTAGTACAGTTCTCAGTTATTACTCATTTACAGAAATCAATGTTGCATGTATAAACAGCACTGACTGCAGAGTATGAATGGCTTCTAATAAAGCAAAAAGGAAATATGATTAGTGTTGCATTTCATCAGATCAATAAGCACAAAATAAGCAAATTAAGAACATGAGGATGAGGGACATAAAGCTCACAATTTAGAGGGAAGTATCCAAAGTATATGTAATCAATAAAGGCAATTAAATGCAAAACAATTAAGCTGTTGAATTTTTTGTGAGCATAATATAAATGATCACACTCCTATTATTGCCTGGGGCTACCACATATCTGAACTGTCTTCTGCTGCTGCTGCCTGGGCCTTTTAATGTTTCTTTGCACTTCTGGAATTCCAATGCATTATTCACAAATATCATACAGTAGTTCTGACTGGTTTCTTTGTAGCCAAAAATCAGCAGCACACCATGCACACTGTAAGTACATTGAAGTGCAAATGCAGTACAAAATACTGCTCTACAGTGTAGTAAGTCCAACATTTTCAGAAATAATTGATAGACTTCCTGTGTGTGAAAACAGTTTTATGGGCTTGGAAGCATTCTCGAGAGATCATGTGGTACATCCCCTTGTCCCACAACATATCTATCATCAACTCAGCTGGACACTTTTATCACCTGCTCTTAAAGTCTACACACGCTCCAAAGCATCTTTAATGAATAAAGAGAGTTTTTATCACCCTTATTAAAATTTTATTATTCTTAACATCATCTCTTTCTCTTCTGTGTAGTCGAGCCCATTATTTCTGGTGTCTCTTGCGTGGAATATTCCCTCCTCTTCCCAGAAATTTTTAAGTATTTGAATGTTACTGTTGCACTTTTTCTTTCCAACTCTTCTCTTCCTAAGATAAATAGGATAAATTTATTAACTTTCAGTTGCAAATAATTTTTTTATATGCCTATCACTATGCTGGTTGCCCTCCTTAGACATATCTTTAAATGAGTATAGAGCTCAGATTAATTTTTCCAAATGCTGGATTATAAGGAAAGATTTTCTTTTGCATTTTCAACACATTTAGATCTGTTAGGAAGTTATTCATATTTCATGTTGCTCCCTCAAGACCACCCTGTATACCAGTAGCTACTCAGAAACTTTTCTGCAAAATAGTTATCTTGTTCTTCTTCATCTTTATTTGCATTTCCTCAACACTTCATTCAATTTTTGCAGTGAATCATTGGCAACAATTCTCTAAATACAGTTTTGTAGCCTGTTTTTCATCCTACTTAAAATAAATTCATATTAAACTGGTGTATTTATGATAATGTAATGTGATTGTGTCAAAAGCCATCTACATAACCCTTTTCATGACATGACCTGTTACACTGTTACAAAATCAGATTAGATTTAATGGAATGTGCTCTTGACGGGTCTTTTCTGGCTGCTTCTCTGCTTTCTTTCATTTCTCTGTATGGGGGGATGTATATGTAAGAATTAAAGGGTGACTCCACTGCTTCAGATGAAAGGTCAGTCTGGTTTCCTGTCTCTGACAGGAGCAGTAGGAGAAGCCCAAAGAGGAGAAGAACAAGCATTCAGTGCTAACTGCCTGCTATACTTCCCTAGTGTGCATCAGAATGCAACTCAGAGACTAATGATGGTATTGATTTACTTGTCTTAGGAGCAAATTTTCAGAAATAATTGCTCTGATTGCTTCTCAATTCAGGTAAACTGACATCCTACTAATGACTGCTGTAATCTAACAAGTATGAAAAAATCACTTCTTTTGTTTTAAACATTAAGTTGGTGCTTTCTGGCCAATAATTTCATTTAAGGTTCAGAGCATAGTAGCTCCTTCTTCATTTTCTCAAAGTTGCCTACAGTTTTGTTGATTTTCCCTACCAAAGCCATTTCTGTTCCACTCTGTGAAGCCCAGTGGTTTAGTCATTCCTCAAATAATAGTTAATCCTTATTTTTGATCATGCATGTTGCTCTTTCCTGTAGCTTTTCCAGTTCTGTTCTACCTTTTATGAGACAAGAGACAAGGGTAGCATTTGTGCTCAAAATACAATCCGGATGGATTTAAACTTTGTGGCTGTATTTTTCATTTCCTAAACATTCTCTACTCTTCTCCAGTAAATTCCTAATTTTTTTTAGTATCTATTATAAGACCAAGAACTAGCAGCTGGGCCATAGGCCATTCTGTAACAGATTCCATCTTTATAAACCTAAATTTATTTTTTCTCTGTGCATCACTTTTTACAGCATTCACCTATGCTGAATTTTTTCTGGTATTTTATTACCTTATCAGCTCAGGTTTCGAGAGTCTTTTGCAATTATTCCCAATTCCTTCAGATTTAGTACCCTGAATAATTTAGTATAATTGGCAGGGTTTGTCATGGCATTACTGTGAATAATTAATGAATATGTTGAGCACAGAAAATATCAGGACTTTGTTGAATACTTTCCTGAGAAAAATTATTACTCTTTTTTTCCTTATTTTTAACCCATAACTTATTTATTTATTATCTTTTATACACCAGCCACACAACATGTGTACAGAAAAATTGATGGTACCTGGAATACAATTGTGCACAAGCAATAAGACATTGTAGATAGTTTTACCTTTAATGTCTGTGCACAGGCTGCACAAGGAGCATGCTCACCACTGATCTGACATTCTCAGGTGCTTCTGTATCCACATGCAAAATCCCTTTATATGGCAGCTCTGTTCTTCAGCTGCTTATCTCCATCGCTGTCTGCAGGTCTATACTGTCAAATAACATATTTCCATGACTATTGGACCCAGCACTCCTGTTTTACACTGCACAAGTTAGTTCACACTTAGCTTTACTTGTCATGAGCTATTTTCTTTTGGGATCAACTTCCACAAAATTTTCAAGATAATTCACTGCAGGGACCACATAGACAAGCCAGTCTTAGTTCCTTTGGTTTTTAACAGTTTGATGCCAGGCATCAGTTGCAGCATCTACATGACCTTGCCGTCAGACTACACAAACTGCAAGCTGGTGGGCTGCCACACAATCTTCACCATACATCAGACACTCAGAACAGGAAATCCACAGATGTGTCTGACATATGGGTAAAGTCTCTAGAGGTAATATTCTGAGTAAAATTGAACCAAGGCCTCTCAGAAACACACCAGACCAACCCTAGAATGTGTGAATATGATTGTCAGACAGTTTTCACCAAATGGCCTAGGGACAGGTTCTCTTTGCAGTGTTAGACAGTGGTGTAAGCTAAGGTATCGCTGAACCTGACACAGAAGTATGTAGAGAAGATAGGACATTCCTTGCCTGCCTTCTACACATTTCCTGACATTGATTCTGCTGGGATGACAGCAGAAATCACACTCACTGTCAGCTGAGTGGCTGGTTGGCTGAGCATGATTTGTGCTGTTGAATTACAGAATGTTGAGCAGAAAAAGCTGGAAATAATGTATCAAACCTTCTGGATTGTCTTTTAAGTGTCCCAAGCACAGTTTTGTGAGTACTTGTGCAAGACACACGGTTCAAGGAAAAGGGACCCCAAAAAGATTTCACCAATCCAAGCTGGGGAACCATAGTTTTTATAAAAGGACAAGACACGAGTTGCAAGCACATGCAATTAGATCACATAATCCTGTGTGCCAAACATGCATGTTAGCTGCTGTCTGAGGATGTCAGCAGGGAAGATGGAAACAATATAGAAGGCAACTTGAAGATAATGAAAGCAGAAGGGTGTGAAGTGATTGTGCTCTTCAGATCAGCCTTTTAAGTTTCTGTGCAAGATTGACGATTTTGTCATCCTGCTTTTTTATGAGGTGTTGAATGAATGCTTAAGAAGACAGCACTTATCAGTGCTCATCAAAGTTTAAAAAGAACTGTTTGTACTAGCACTCTGAAGATACCAGGTCTAACCAGGTTAGAGACGGTCAAGTATTAAAGATGAAAACCCTGTGAAAGACATATATCAGGTGTTTGCACTGTAGCAGGCCATAGTTTACATATGTGTGCTAGAGTACAGACCTTGTTACATGGTTTTACTGCATACCTTTGATGAAGAAAGAAATGCGCAGAATAGACAAAGTACAAATCTAGCATTAAAAATTGAGAAGCAGGTCACATAGCATTGCAACAAGAATAATACTGTTATCGAATGGTGTCTTTTTGACTGGTTGTCATTTAGGACGAATTAAGTACACAAAATTATTTATGTCAGAGAAAGAAAAACAATTAATGGCTAAAGCAGTGGACTGGTGATCAGAGGTCATTGAGTTCTTTTCAACTGCTAATCTGCTGGCCTTAATATTTTCTCATATAGTAACAACTTGCAATTAATTTCTCTTTCTTTACTCCGAGACTATCGTATAACAAGTGTTATTACAATCCTCTCTTTCAATAAATATTTTGTCTGAAAAAGTTTAGACAGTAGTTTGTTTGCAAAATGTCCACCAGGTTATGAGCTACTCAAAATTACCCACCAAATCATATACAACATTGTCCTAAACTACATAAATGTAAGTATTAAGGTCAGAGGCCTGCCTTTTATTTGATCATATCCAGGTAGGTTAAGAAAAAATTTCTGGAGAAAAAAAGCTACAAGGGACAAAGAAAAGATAGGAATTTTAAGGATTTTTTAGATACAGTGAAGTACTGTTTGCATTAATTTTCTTAATACTGATTACCCGTACCGTACAGCTGCCCTAATCTACACTTCTCAGATGTTCATTCTGTTCCCAGAGTCCTTATAAAGTTTTCTTGCAAAAGTGATTAGTATGGTCAAGTAACATTAGGAATATTTGTGGCATTGCAGAAGAAAACTGCTGAAAGTGTTGATGAGTAACTACCACCAAACATAATTATGTAAAAAAGAATGATCATTATAGCTGTCCAGGGGTAATCTTTCATTATAAACATGTGGATCCCATATTTTAAAATACCATGGATTCCTTTTTCCTGTGTGAGGCAAAGACAGACATAAACCATTAGAACCAACAACTAATTGATGTTGTGGATTAGTGTGTTTGGCAACAATCTGATTTGCAGGGAAAACACTAAAACATCCTTTTTTTCCCAGAGAAACATAGCAGTAGCAGAATACTGCTAGAAACTGTTCTTAGTAATGGTATTTTAAAGAGGAGCCTGTAGAATTTTGTGATTTTCTCTGTTTTACCCCATTACTAGGTTATGATGCCCATAGAGATTCAGGAGAGAATCCTACCTGCCACAGGCAGTGCAGTGCACATTACCAAGCTTTGTGATAGTTATGCAGGTAGTTATGCTTATGTCTCCTACCTTCCACAAGAAGATAAATATTTGAGATGAGGAAATGACAGACCATATTTTTCCAGTCCTGTTTTCTTTCACAAAGGGAAGTCAAGATCCATCATAAGAAGAAATGAGGTCCAAAATGAAACAAAACTGATGAAAGAGAACTGTTGTTCCATTTAGCTGTTGTTCTAGCACCCTTAGCTAGAAAAACAGCCACAGTATGTCTCAGACAGCCTCAGCAGCAGACAACAAACTTGTCATTTGGATAAAGGCAAAAATTGCAGAGGACATCTGCAGCACAATGAGTATCTTGTCCCAAAACTTCTATACAACGCCTCACAAGAGTTTTTTTCATATGTTTTTACATACTCTGACCACTTTAGCACCAAGGCTCACTTCCATCTGCTCATACTTGTCAGTGTCGAAATAGTGTTTGGCTCCATTTGCGCCCCATTTGCAAATATATGTATTGTATCTGCTATCTAATTTCTACCCATTAGTTCTTTTGCCAATACATTCCACCCTACTAGAAGCTCCTCCCTTCCCCAGGAGGGAAAGGAGAGATTGCAGGGGATATACAGATACTTCTATCAGTCACCATGCATTTGGACTGTTTCTTCTGCAGTGCAACTGTGTGTTACCCCTCCCTAGTCTGGTAGGATGGACATTAAATGGAATAGCCTTACCTCTATTCGGTTTCTTCCAGTTAAAGTTATTCACTTCGAATCTTATACAAGTGGTAAAATGCAAGAGGTGAATATAATAATCATTAATGTGAAAGATAACTTGGGATTTCACCCAGGTTGAAATAGGCAGGTCCACACAACCCTCAGAAAATTTACTGAGCTGTACTACTCACTTGTAAGCTTTCCATTCTCCTGCATGTTTCTGTGGAGACATGGAAATTTAAGATTTGGCAGAAATCCTGAGTGCCTGGACCTGTCTACAAAATGGAAACATACATGGACTGCCAAGTTTCGATTAGGATTTGGATTAGGATACAAGTTTCCTTATAAACACATGAAGTAATCATTCCACTCAAGTCAGTACCCATCAGGCCTTAGTTAGAACATTGGTCCAGTCTTGGGCATCTCACTTCAAAAAAATTAGCCAACTGGAAAGAGACCAAAAGGAGAGCAATATGAGGTCTAGAAAATATATACTACTAAAACTGACTGCAAAAACTTGGATTGTTTAGTCCTTAGGGGTTTAGGTTGATTTCTTTTCTATTGAGAGTTATTTCCAAGCCAGATCATTCCAATGATTTTGTTTATAGTGCTGTTCCACAAACAGTTACATTTGAAGGGTTGGTGAACTTCAGCACAGAGGCAGCAAAAAGTATCGGGGGAAGGGAGGGCTGAAACTCCTTAAGCCATCTTTGTCTAGAGATTTAATCAGATAACTACAACCCTGCATCTAATCATATGTACCATACTGTGGTGGTGGTGTTTTGCTTTCCATTTTTTCTCTTGGCATCACTACTCTTCCTTGGTTAGTATGAGTCGTCACTTATAGCTCCTCTGTCCCAAAACCAGATCAGATAATGTATTCCTGCACTGTCTGTGTCTAATCTAAAAGTTACCAAATCTCGCAGTGCTGGGGTCAAGCAGGCTGAGATGCTCAGACATCAACATTTTCCATCAACATTCATGCAGCTGTTTTTATGTCTTCCCATCTTGGCTCAAAACACAGAGCTCAAGAAATCTGAGCTCTGATTAACAGAACTAGGTACAGTTGGCTCTACGTGTAACCATCCCATCTCAACAACATGAATTAAATCCATCTGAAGGAAGCAAACATTTATATTCCCTAGCACTCTGGCTAAATCTGATTACATGCTTGTGTGTTAGTGATGAAAGTGACAGACATGGTGTCCTTCAGGGAACATCTGAACTCATCGTAACTGACAACATAAATGTGTCCTCAAAGTCACTTCCAGCATTTTCTTTGCTTCAGTTTAAGCCATCTAGCTTTGGAAAATAGAGGGAGTGGTGGTGTTTAGAACTGTCCTTTGAAGTTGCCTGTCTTCACTGACAAGAGGGAAAAATGTAGGCTAACTGTGATCTTGAATTAATTGTTTCTGTTGCATGTCAGGATGTATACTAGCTAAATTGATTCCTGCCAATTTTGTAGCTAAACCTAAACTCTCCCTTTGCTAACCAGCAGCTCTCACTATTGATCACTAAGAGGTTCTCTCTCATCCCAGGTGCCTTACTGCTGTCACCCTTCCATTTGCTTGGTCTGCATAGAACTATTGGTAGAGTTGTCTGTGCTCTGCTCTGAAACTAAAGCCATAAAAGCAGTAGAAGATGAAAAGGGAATTGTTACAGACAGTGTGGATCTGAGAATACGCTCTAACAATTAGTCTTTTGTGTGATTTTTATGCACTGTGGAGATTTTCACATCTCGTGCTGATACTATGCTGATGTAGGAAGGTTCAGAGGTTTTGTTACCATAATCTTCCAGAAGTTTGGATACATATCTAAGGCTTATCCAAAAACATTAGATGTGGGAACTGGACAGGAAAGTTCATGGGACATTAATATTTTGGCTATAGTTGATCTAAATATGACATATTAGCAGATAGCTTTGTGATTTTTCAGTATATTAACTTCTGATTTAGAGTAGGAACTATGGCAGTCTCAAAAAATATTAAGCATTAATAAAAACCACAGAACTAGTTTTAACTTCAAATAAAGTTTTATTTTTAAGGCAAAGCTTAGGTTATGGTTCAGGTTGGTTATTATTTTAGATTTCTGCCCATAACTGGCATTGTGGGTTGTGAGATTTGTATCTTAAGCTCCCTTTCAAAGTCAAGCACAAAGTCTGTAAGATTGCCTTTTAGTGGAACTACTTTCGTTCACTGAAAAAGCTTTCAAAGGCAAGACTTGCTTGCCATCTTCAGTTTCCTAGGTTTGTTTTATCTATTAATCCATCATCTTCCTTTTTCTCTTATCACTAAATACAGATAAAATGTAGGAATATCAGTATAACTTGTCATTTGGAGATATTTTCAAATTGCTTTGCACAGGTGTAATTGTTGAAACAGAGTGGAAACAGAGGCAGTGGCCTCATACACCTTAGTACTTCACCCTTCTATGACTACAACAAACAAATCTATTTGCTTCAAGAGACCATTTCCCAAGCCACCTACTAAGAACAGCTTTTTGAACTACCATGTTTTCAATGTTATGTGTGAACACCAACTTGTTTTGACTCAAGCCAGTGGCAGTCAAAGGCACCCCTTCAGAGAAACTCCCAGTAGGGCACAAAAGCCAAGGTTCTGAAAAGTCATTTTAGTCTTACCTGCAGTGGCACCAAGCCTTGTCTTCTCCAGTTACATACCAAGATCTGCAGCTTCCTTCATGGGCCCAGCAGCTTCTTGTCACCATTTGGGAAACCAAAAGGTTTCAGAAGCTCTCAGTCATTATCACATTATCACATTATCACATATCCAGCTGAACTCACTCTTCATCTGCAATATTTTTGCAAGCAGAAGAAAACACAAAGGTGGGAGGGATTATTTGTGGATTGGTACATATACGAGATAATCTCTGAAAGGTGTAGGAAGATGCATGGTGATCCCATCCTTCTATGTTGAGAGGACTGCAAGTAGTGTTGGAGATGTTTTAAATGTGTTTATAAGAACTCCTTACACAAATGACACAACTACAGAAAAATGACCACTGCCTCACACTGAAAAGAAGTTGAACTTGGTCCCAGAATCAAGTGTTTCTTGTTGCAGAGTATGTTTGCATCCACTGCACTACTGCCTTGACAATAGATCTGATATTCTGTCAAATTGTCTTTCCTAAGAATTGCTTGACATAATTTCACCCAGTTTCTAGGATATTTCGTAATTTTTTTGCTTCACATTATCAGCATTTTTATAAAACATAGGACATTTTTGATTAACATGCTTAATCACATAAGTGCAATTTTCACTTGTATTTTTTACAGTCCCTCTGTGCAAAGCAAGAAGACAAACAGTCAGGTTTCTGTTGCCTTGTAATATGTATAATGATCACTTTTATAAACTATAAAAATACGGTTTATTTAAGTTAAATACATTTGGGTTCTATCGGGAATATATTTAAAGCCTTTGGGACCTGTAAAGAGAGCACATGCATAGCTACAGGGCACATCTCAAGTTGATATTTGAAATCTTTCTAGTTATAATGAATTGGAAATGGTTGGGGTATTGAAAGCTGTGCTTTTACAGTGGATGTGGTCAATGGGGATTAGTTGTAATTGTTGGAGTTTACAGAGTTATGGATGTAAAATAATAGTGTGCTATCTGGTTTAAAACCCTAATAGAGGCCAGAGCGTTTTGGTTTTTTGTAATTAATTTATTTTCATTTCCAAGTTCCTAAGAGGCATGAAAGCAGAATAAATAACTCCTAAGACTTTTACCCCAATAACACNAAAAAAAAAAAGGAAGGGGAAGGTGGAAAACACTGTAGTTTCAAGCTTCATATGGTATGTCTTAATTTCCTTTTTTAATCTATTCCTACTGAATTTAATAATCCTTCAAGAATACTGAAATGCATATTTTCACCTTTACATCAAATGCATTTTACTTATTCTTATTCAAATTCAATTATTTCAAAGTTCTAGAAAGTTCTTAGGTCTTCTTGTGGATTCATTTCAGAAGAGTAGATGTTCTCCTGTTGACCTTTGAAATTTGTCTACATCACTGAAACCAGTGAAAGATTCCTATTGGCTTCAAAAGATTTCTATCAAATTAGAGATTCTTCAGGGAAAATCTGTAAATAACACTGAAAAATGTTCAATCTAGACAGAAATTTAGATTGTGCTTTTGTCTAGCAGGTAACTGTAGTGAAGTCTTGGGGAAGTACAGAGAGTTGCAAAATATCAAATTAGGTCCCTATTACCCAAGGATTAACAGATCATGATTAAATTCATTTGAAAGAAAAACATCCATTAAAATTTCCCTTTTCCCCCAAAAGAAGTACTGTAGAGGATAGAATATGCAAAATTTTCAATGAAAATTATACATTTTTCAACTTTCAAGTACACAGAACACACAGTGAGAATAAATCCAGGATCATTAGTGATGATAATATCAACCTGATAATAATTTGGAAGAATTCTGCTATATTTGGCTACAACTAAATAGCTTAACTGGGTATAAACAAGCTAGTTGTTGTGGATATCATGTTAGTGTAGTAACACTTTTCCTCATGACCTCCTTACAGTTGCTCCACCAGGAATATAATGGATTGTGAGACTGCAAGCAAACTTTACCAGAAAAATCAGACTATATTTTCATTAATTATAGGAATAGTTGTGTTACTTTTATTTAAGTATTTTACTGAAAAGCAGTGATGTCCATCATTCAAGTGCAAGACACTTAAAATGGATTAATTCTGTACAAGTTTCTTATTTAAGCACTGTTCTCCTTCAGCTGTTAGTGAAATAGTTAATTGAAATAATCTAATATGATGGCATTGTTACAAGGATTGTATGGCAAAATCTAACTCAGTTTAATCCCTTTCAACATAAAAATTTATAATGGCACATGTTATGCCAGTGGTTTTTCTTGCTTCTTTGTTTGTGGTTTGGTTTGGTTTGGTTTTTGTCTTGTTACTGATGTTAGAAATGGCCCCAGACAGGTCAGGCTACTGCAATGCAGTTCTGTAGAAAGAATTAACTGAATTCTTCTCATTGCTTTTTGGCACGGAAAATACAAAAAAAAAGTGTCACTCATGGTGTTGTAACAGTGTTAGCATCACATTCTAGCCCTCTAGTACTTTGCCATCCACAAGGTAGTCCACTTAACTCTGATTTTGAGCACAATTATTTTAGCAGATATCCCTTGGGAGAGCTGCTCAGTTCTCTATAGCAATGTTCTCTCAGAAGATCAAGAAGGCAACTTTGGCTTTTCTTTGCTGTGAAAATGAGCAACATTTTAAGAATAATATAAAGATAATAGACCTTGGCAGGTATGGACTCCTTGATCTGCCTCTATCAATGGCATGACCCTGGTATATGTAAGCTATCACAACCAAATTAAGGAGGGCAATTTTACCCCTCTTGTAATCTCCCTATTGGTACACCCTTAGGGTACCACACTGAGTTAGCTGGGCTATTGATCCAACAATTACTACATAAATGTCAGGAGAACAAGAGAAATGTTGGAGCCAGGCATACAGTCTCCAAATCCCAAATCAGTACGCTCCTGGGCAGAAAACAGGCATGAAAAGGTGTATTTCCCATTACTGGTCCCTTAAACCATCCAGTGTCCCAGGAAGAGTCTGTTTTAAAGGTGGAAAAAAAATCATATTTATTACAGAGGAAAATTTTTTCTGATATCTGGAAGACAAAGATAGTATGGCCATTACTGTTGGTCTTACTATTTCCCTCATTGTTGCCACAACACACTTGCCAAAACTGAATTTATCATCTCAGTGCAACCAAGAGATTTAGTTTGTCTAAATGTCCTAGAAGGAATAAATTGTTTACCAAGAGTTTTGAAGACTGGGGAAAATTCTAATATTCTATTGGCATATACTATATATTTAATTTGATGCTGTGGTTTCAATGTCTCTTCTGATAAATTTTAGTAAAATCTATGCTAAGAAGAATGGAGTTGTTTCAATGTCTATGGGGTTTAAAATGCAGGGTTAGCAAAGGAAACATGTTAATTGAAAAAATATTTGTGTATATTCTTGCAGTGCTTTAAAGAATACTTTTGCTGAATTTTTTGGTCAGTTGGTCCTAAATATTACAAGTTTAATATTCTTCAGGTTTATTTTCTTTTCTATAGTGAGAGAATCCTGTAACAAAGTGATTAAATAGCTCAATTTTTATTTTTTAGGCATATTGGAGATAACATCTGTAGAAATTGGTGTTGTGGCAGTTAAGTCTGTTAAGAGCAACTACTATTTAGCCATGAACAAAAAAGGAAAAGTCTACGGCTCTGTAAGTACCTTTTTACATTCCAAATGGATCTCAGTAGTCAGCACAGTTCCCCGTCTTGCCTGTTGAAAGCACTGCTTGTCTGTGTATTGCTACTAATTAGAGCTGAAATGAGCTGTTCATCAAAATTTCATCCTCTGATAAACCATCCACAAGCTTCCTGTTGTTTGCTAAGCTTATGTCAAACCAACACAGCTGCTGGGACTTATCATGCTTACTGCCTCAGTCACGCTGCTTATTGAGGAGTGTTCAGTAGAGAGGGTCTTACGAAATGTGATGTATAAGGCTTGTTTTCCCTGTCTTTTCTACAGTGCAACCACACTGAACAGTAATTCACGGGTGGGGGGAAGAGGGATAAAGTGTACCTGAAATCACGGAAACTTGAGCTGATGGAGTAAACACACCAAGTCATGAGATTAAAACCTCGAAGAAGATTCCTAGAGTAGAAGGTTTTAAATTGACTGTATTGATTAATGAGTAAGATTATGAACAATACAGAGAGACATAAATTATCAGCAGATAAGTTTTGTCTGAGCAGAATTCAGGTAACATTTGAAAGTTGTCCATATACACTTTATTTGTATTTGTGTAAGTTTGGGGTTATTGATACTTTTAGGGGAAGAACAACCCAAACACCAAAACACAAAAGTAATCAACCAAACAAAAACAAACCAACCCAAGAAAACTCAGTAACTATCCAAATATTTTTAATGGAAAACCATATGATCTATAAATCTGACAACTAAACTCAAATATATCCTCACACATCCCCATGATTGCAGAAACACCAGATTGTTCTGGTATTACATCTGGTTGGGTTTGCAATTTTGCAATGTTTTGCCCGTTCTTGGAAAGGTTATGAGCCAATCTGCAGGTTGCTTAATGTTCAGATCATCCATATCTCTTATAGAAAGAAAGTCACATCTAGGAACTGGGTTTGTTGTTGAGCAATGTAGCTAGGCCTCCTATTTCTACTGAAAACAATGAAGTAATGATAATCTCAAATGAGACCCAAGGGGCTTCTAATCATTTGGCCCTCTTTTTTAAGGAAACGTTTCTACAGGGTATATTTAGTTCATACAAACTATATAAACTCTCCTCCCTCATCTGCACTATGGCTACTCACTCCTGGTACAAAACCTACTTCTGATTTTCTAAACTCTGTGACAGTGTCAAAGAATCACATTAAGGAAAGACCAGAAAAAAGAAATTTTTCTTAAACTCCTTAAACTAAATGTAAGTGTAATGTAATATAAATGTAAATGTAATGTAAATGTAGTCTTTAATTTCTAGATTTGCACTGGTCAGAAATACAGGATGATCAGTGCTTATTGAGAGATAAAACTGTGTACTGAGTTACTCAGTACAGTCATTGGTCATGGGTGTGCTTCTGTACATAGGTGAAGGTTTTAGCATAAATCACCATCCTCAATTCACACATCTCAGTTTACAGTGTGCATCATTTGTGATGGTCCATCCCATAGCCTAAGACAGGTTTTCTTACCCAAGTTGTTAGCCTTGGCTGGTGTGGTGAGAGTCTATCCCAACACTATAAATGTACAAAAGATGTCAAAGCAGCTTTCATGTACCATGGATGGAAACTGCTGCCATAGGGCCATAGGATTCAGTAGTTCATAGTGTATTAGAAATAGTGTTGACAGGAAGATATGAATGTGGGAAGCCTTTTTTATAATTCCAGCTGAGATAATTTTTCAATATTCACATCATAAAATCACAACATAATGATTTATCAAAACCTATTCCATAATACTTTAGAAATTTCAAGAATGCTTCTGTTATTATTTTTCCCATAATCCCAGGATTTGCAGTTAGCCTCATATTACTACAGTGTGGCAGTTTGCAGATGGATGTGAGTACCAGAACCAATAAAAATTGTAAAAACACCCTTGAGCACGTGCACAATAGATATTGGTGCAGGCTTATGCTGAAATTCGTTTGAAATAAGCAAAGCAGTCCTGTATAGCACTCAGACCCCTGCCAGTAAGTCTTTTTAAGCACACCACAACACCATCTTTTCTCTGTTATCTAAGAATAGAAGTAAAAGTTGGATTTGAGAACAATTCTGCATCTGGGAAAACAAGTAAAGCCACATCTATGTTAATCAAATACTTTTCCATTTGGCTGATTTCAGTTAAAATGAGGGAAAGAAGACTCACTATTAGGTTTCTTTAAGCAAATAAGCTTCTTTAATCTTCTTTAACAAATTGGCAGATAGAAGTTACTATGGTTTAGAACAGTGATTGATGAGCACCTGCCTTTTTAATATCCTGATGCCAGAGGTGACATATTACAGAAAATAACTGGTGAATTATCTATATGTAGCTTTGTGAAGCAATGCCAATAGTGGTTTTGTAAAGAGCCTTGCCCTATAGTGTCTTCCTCACTGATCATTGTTCAAGTTACTACCAATCCTAAAATTAAAGAGCATTTTAATTTCATTATGTTTTACACATTGCACTTTTAAAAGCCTTCTAAATGGAATAAAAGTAGTTTATTAAAATTGGATGGGTTTATATATAGGAATTACTTGTTTATGAAAAAAAGTATTCTTGACTTCAGTATAGAAAAGTGTACTTGTGTAAAAGTACATTTAACTGTATAGAAAAAAAAAGTAGTCTCCCCTACATGCTTCTGCAGGCCTGTATTTTTTATGCCTTCTAACAGCCTGATGACTGGTTTTCCTTTAAAACTAGAAAACCTTAATCCCTGGTACCATACACAAAATTACTTCTAACTTTGTTTAGTCAATAAGATATGAGATCATACATGATTCCTTTTTAGGCTAAGCCTCTCTTCAGGTCAGCCAAGTGAATAGGCCTCACATCAGTTATGATAGCAGCACAACAGTGATTTGCACCTATCCAAAAAAAGCCCTTTTTCACCCATGTGGTCTAAAGATTCTAACTTAAATAAGAAATAGACCTATTCCATACATATTTGTTTAACATATGGTATCAATAATCTCATTCAAGATATTTAAGAGTTATATTTGTTAGAACTGAAATATGATTAATGATTCCAAGATTGCTTCCTCATACTTTTGAGTTTATGACTGAGAATTTGATTTAATATTGTTGCTATATTCCACACTGCTATATCTATGCATTGAATAACTAATTATATCTTTTGTTAGTTTCACTTTTTGCAGTTTAACTGATGTTGCTTTATATGCTGTGGACACAGTGAAGCTTTTATTTAAATACACTGTAGAATCCCAAAAGAGTGTCACAAACAGAACACTACGATCATTTGAAACATTTTTAAAAAATATTTGCTGCCATTATGCTGAAATATTTTGTTTGTTCTGAATTTGTGGATTCTTTTCTTCTTTTAACAGAAGGAGTTTAATAGCGATTGCAAATTGAAGGAAAGAATAGAAGAAAATGGATATAACACATACGCATCCTTAAATTGGAAGCACAATGGAAGGCAAATGTTTGTGGCCCTGAATGGGAGGGGAACCACGAAGAGAGGACAGAAAACAAGAAGGAAAAACACTTCAGCTCACTTTCTTCCTATGGTAGTCATGTCATAGATGAATGAACTATTTTTTTGATGCAGTTGAACCAAAGGCTGTTGTGTCAAGAATATTTGGTAATTCTCTTAAAAGGTAGATGCAGAGAAGTAGCACAGACGTCTGCATGTTTGAAATGAGAGCAGGGGAAGCCTTTGAAGGTTTTGTACTTA
Source organism: Gymnorhina tibicen (assembly GCA_013399875.1). Lineage (NCBI taxonomy): Eukaryota > Metazoa > Chordata > Aves > Passeriformes > Artamidae > Gymnorhina > Gymnorhina tibicen. The sequence goes on from VXAZ01003679.1 coordinate 285,449, forward strand.
TTGCTGGCACATGAAATACCTTTATTTAGTTCGTTCTTGTATCTTATAATCAAAATGCAAGCTGGATCAAAGGGGATGGAATTTATTGCCAGTGTGAACTCTTTTTTTTTTAAGTCACTGCAACAGACCTTGATGGACATAAGACAATCTGTTGCGTGATCTTCATGGGGAATGCTATTTATGGAATACTAACTCATATCAAAGTCCTTAATTGCTCATTCAAGCCTAATGATTCAATGAACAGTTAGACACACAAGCATTTACTGGAAGCACTTGGGTCATATGCACAAATAATGACATTTCTGGAGAAGCCTTGTGGACGAATGGATAGGATAAGCAAAGTAGTGTATAACTGTTCTAACAAAATGAATAGTATGGTTTGCTTGTATGTCCTAAATTCATTTCTTTTTATTTCTCTCTAAGTTATTTATTTAATAGGATGTTAAATATCTTTTTTATTTGAAATGTTTCCTCATTTGCTTCTTTCTTATTTTCCCTTTTTCTTAGTACTTCACACAGAGGTTGATAGATTAAAATGTCAAAACCTCAGAAGTACTCAGAGAATAGGTATTAGACAAGGCTTTAAAGGCAGAATTTAGAGTGTATAATCCATTTTTTTCCTGAACTGTCTTGCACTTAAGCAAAAGACCAAACAAGCAGTGCTTGGATTTATGGTATTGGGTGTCTTTATATTGGAGAAATATTTGTACTTATCAGCACTCAAGAACAAACTTCAAGAAATACTTTGTTCAAAGGGTCTTTCTGCTATTTTGAAATTGAGAGAAGGGGCCACATCTGTACTTGGGTGTCAATGCATCTGTGTGTATATTCATCTGACTTTGATTTCAGTTTGGAGCTAGGCTCTAACACAGTGCTATCAGTGTGATTTTCTGCAGCACACGTTGGGCTGGAACCCTGATGTGGTCAGCCCTGTTAAAATCACTGAGATTGCAAGTGCTAAAATAAAACTGTAGTGTGCAATTCCTAAGTGTAACATTTGGCCTCTGAAAGGTAAGAAAGAAGGCAACACAGTCCTGCACTCCTTATTCAATTAATACTCTCATTCAACCCATTTGGCATTGGTACCAACTTGCAGAATCACAGGCATATAATGGGAGCAATATCTAACTAAGGGCTGCAAGACAGGAGATCCAAAATCATGCTCGTGTGTTTTTCAGAGATTATTACTCACATGTATATCATATATGAGAGCCAACTGAAAAGCTGTGCTGGTTTCCAGCTTTAGCATGCCTTTCATAACCATCACAGTAACTGAAGGCTCAAAATACATAATATCCAGCACATTTTTATGAAGTGTTACTCGTCCCATGGCTTAACTTGAGCAACTGCAGTATAATAAAAGTTAAGCATAATATGAAGTCTGTTCAATTAAAGGTACATAAGGTTTGTTTTATATTTTGCTTTACTCAGTAATTTTAGAGAGCTCTGGATAGCTCACCAGTGTAACCATATTGAGATTCATTTTGTTAGAGCAGATAAATAGAAAACAGTACATCAAACAATTTGTACCACTGTCTTCACATTGTATTCCACTAAATAAATAAATAAGCCTTTGCAGTGTCTTTAGTAAGAAACAAAAGTAGTATAATATTATTTTGTTTTAAATACTTTAACTGATAACTATAAGATTATATTGATGCTGCAGTTTATCTTCAATATTTCTTGTTGTGAAAAAGTTGGTTTTATTTTTATTGTTTGGAGACTGTATTTTGGTACAAAGGAAAGCCTTGCTTAATGTGTCTTTTTGAGAATGTTTAACCTCTATAAAGGCTGGTGTTGTTGGAATCTTCTATAACTTATTTAAGTCAATGTTTAACCAGCACTTCAATCTTAATCTGTTATTTAAATATTAGCTGTTTTTTTAAAAAAAGCAAAAAAAAAAGCTTTCCCATAAAATACAAAATGGTCAGATTATATTTCCTGTCCTTACATAAAGTCAGCTGTTTTAAAACTAGGAATTCATTGAGAGACAACATATTTTTAGTTGATAGCTGATGTTGTATTTCATGGTACTTTATCTCCAGTTTTCTTCTTCACAATTGACATTTTTCTAGAAAGACAAATAAGAATTTCAGATTCTAAATGTAATTGAAACTCACAGCAAAACTTAACTACCATGATAAAAGGGAGTTTCTGTTGTTTAAATTTGTAATCAGTAATTAAAACTGACAAGACATAATGGACCACCCGTACTGAACCTTCAGTATGAGTTTGGATGAATGCAGTATTGAATGACCACTTAAAGAACATTTAGGGTACAAATGAAATTCTCTTCTTACAGAATTACCTAGATGACTTGGTCAGGGGAGGATTATGCATAAATATTATCGTAGTACTCAAAACACCATGCTGCTCAAATGACAAAATCAGGAAATATCACTTTCCCAAAGTGAGCCAGGAGCCATTCATGACATGAATAGTGGTTTCTGAAAAATAACCAAAATAAAAAACCCTTGAAGGAATCAATGATTCCTGTGTGTTTGGTATACTGTAACACCCACTGTAGTGGGAGCAAACTGCAGATATTAGAGTATCCCAGATCCTCAACCATAAGCTCTGTTTTCTGTCACCCTGAGCATAAGAGTAAAAGGAAAACAGGGGGAGGGGTTTAGAAAATAAAAGGGATACCAAAATCACTGAGCAACAATGTATAGTATGTTATATTTAAATAAAAATAATAAAATGTGGGGATTAGAGAATAAAAGTATTGTCTTTGTTTGTTTTATTAACCTGAAATTGTACTGCACAATAAAAATAAAAAAGAAAAAGATCTGTTGTACTATGGGCTGTGATTTTGTGCTGTATACGCCCCAAACAAAAATCATTTGAACATTCTAAGTATTTTTAATATTTTGTATGTGTGAGACCACTATCTCCACACTAATAACAACCAAATGCTTCAGATTCTTCCTGTATTTGAATCCACCTAGTTTTATACAGTGGAATAAAGCCATGAATTCAGAGGAAGCATGTTTGATGAAAGACTGAAAGGGTTTAGGAAGAAGAGCATGTAATAATATTTTTAAAGTAAACTTCAGACATGGCAAAATAGTTACATTTTGTATAAGACTTCATTCAAGACATTTCAGGTTATGGCGTTCACTAACAGTTAGCAAGCTTTAGAAGCAAGAGCACAACTTTGTACTTCATGCCCCTCCTGAAACTGGTTGTTTCTATTCACACAAACAGTAACTGTTTCAAGGAGTCATCCTGAAACTAATGTATGAAAACAACCCTTCTTTTGAAGTATCAGGTATCATTATTCACTCCATTAATTTAGACTGTGGGACTGAATTAATTTTCCTAATTTCCTATTAAATTGGAGAAAGAAAGTATAGCAAACACTTTCTGCTCCAGCTTGTCAATGTGTCAATACTGATGGTATTTTTCAGAAAAAGATCCTTGACTGAAACAATTTCAGTGCAACTTCAAGTAACGATACAAAGAAAAGTTGTTTCCCATGGCATTGGTAGCAAAAAATAGAATAGGAAAAATTAAATGGCTTTCAACCTATAAATTATGATTTATAGTTACCCTTACCTCCCAAACTTTTTGAATCTCATGTTTAACTATATGGAAGTTTTCTTGGAATAAGTTTAGGATTTTCTAATGGAGCACAGTGGATCTCATACCTGATTGATGTATTTTCACTTGTTAATCCCAGAAAAAAAAGGTTATATGTCCTTTGTCCTCTACAACATTTTATAAAAATATGGTCATGCAGAAGGCAAAATAAATGAACCATGACTAAACCTCAAGTAACTGATAAGGGAGTAATGGTTTCTGGGTTACTGCAGTACAAATGAAAAGAATTTCCACTCCTGAAATTCCTCAGCAGGATTTTTAGTGATGCCACTGTATGCTATTTTGTTAATGCAGAATAGAATCATAGAATGTTGAGGGTTGGAATGGACTGCAAAGATCATCTAGTCCCAGCCACCCTTGCCATGGGCAGGGCCACTAGACCAGACTGCTCAAGGCTTTATCTAGCCTGGCCTTGAACACTTCCACTACTGGGGCAATCCACAACCTCCCTGGAAAACCTGTTCCACCACATACATAGTAAAGAATTTCTTCCATACATATAACCTAAATTTCCCCTCTTTCATTTTGTACCCATTGTTCCTTGCCCTATCACTGTAGTTCATGCCAAAGAGTCCCTGTAGGCCCCCTTTTTGATACTGGCAGGTTGCTATGAGGTCTCCACGCAACCTTCTCTTCTCCAGGCTGAACAGCCCCAACTTGCTCAGCCTGTCTTTCTAGCGGAGGTGCTCCAGTCCGCTTGTCAACTTTGTGGCCTCCTTTGGACTTGCTCCAGCTGTCCCATGTCCCTGTTATGCTGGGGACACCAGGGCTAGACACAGTATTCCAGGTGAGGTCTCACCAGACCAGAGCAGAGGGGCAGAATCCACTCCCTTGACCTGCTGGCCTCATTCCTTTGGATGCAGCCCAGGATTCCATTGGCACTGTGGGCTGTGAGTGCACATTGCTGGGTCATTCAGTGAGTGGAATGAAAAGCTGGTATCTCTGCTCCATTGTTTACATGATGTCCAGATAATTTTTATACTTTCCTACATTAGAAATACTCTTGAAGTTTAACTTGCCCGTGTTTTCTAGAATGTGCATCACTCTTCTGCTGCTGTGTGCAGTGTATTTCTTGTCCAGTTATGGTCCTTTCCTATGATTTCTTCCTTCTTTTACATGTAATGGCAAGATTCCTGGATAGTCCACTGAGAGAACTTACACTACTGATGTCTGCAGTACACTGTCATTAATATTAATATATTTTTGGTTCCATGTAGAACATGACACAGAGAGCCTGTGATCCTGCAGTGTTTTGATAGCCCTTGTTTCTGCTGAAACTACACATACACTTACCAGTGAACATGCAAATTAGGCTCAAAAGTTAAGTATGCATTGAGGATAACTTGGTAATTTTAACAGCCACTATGCACAAGATACGTTGCAAATGAAAATGTATTTTCCACCTTCCTTCCTTTTCCATGGTTCACTCAAGGAAAAGAGATGATATCATTACTATTATTATTATTGTTGTTGTTGTTGTTGTTATTATTACTACTGCTTCTACTACTGCTTCTATTATTACTACTACTACTACAGTCTTCATTGTTCTTATTAATTGGTAGCCAATACATGACCTATTCTGGTCTTTGACTGAATCTTGCTCCAGTGATGAAATAGGATGGAGATATCAGCAATCTTGTAAAAGAAGGATCAGTCTCTTTCTCTTCCTTATCATCAGCCAATTCAACTTACTGAGTGCTACTGATAAAGCACGCAGTTTGTGCTCACTTAAATATAACTTAAGCTGTAAGATTCCGGCTTTGGAAGAAGAGATATGGCTCTGTTTATCATGTTAAATGAGTACTGTATCCCTTGCCTGACGGAGACAGATAAGATTTAATCCATTTATTTATTAAACTGATTGCTTCTTAAATGTTATGAAGTGAACGATATAGTGTGAGAGAAAAGTCTTGCTGATAGCCATAATTATTACATTTCTGTGGTAATTGGGAGATGCAGTGGGAAGGTACAGAGTCAGAATTGCTAAAGTGCTTTAATACAAAATCCTGCAGCAAGGTTCAGCCTATGTTCACACTGAAAGCCACCATCAAGTTGCAGATGAATGCCTGGGCCTTGAGACTGAGGAATACAGAAACTCTGGTTGGCCCTGTACTCCCCGACTGCTCTAGTGTCTTAACCATTCTCACATCAAAGTCACAACAAACTTGGATCTGATTACATGTACAGGTGTAGAATGTGAAGGCAATTCTACTGACAGTCAGAAAATGACAGCGACCAAGTTTAAGTCACCTGCAGCAATCTTTGTTTCTTCCACTCCACTCTGTAACAATTAACTTTTTGTCAGAGGCCTGATACACAGCTTTTCCTCATTGCAGGTGAAAGGCAATACAGCATGAGGTTTCCAGCAACATGTCCTATGTATACCAACTAAGGATGAAAATTCACTTGTGAAAAGAATAAAATGAAAACTCTAAGGTAGAACCTTGCAAACACAGCTATTTGTGAAAACTGCCTGTGACACACAGGACTGGATGTAAGAGCAGACTTGTCCTCAGCACTCATGTGACAGGCATTATGCTAGGTGTCAAGACTTACTGGTATTAAAATTTCCTCAAACTTGTCATCTGTTTTGTTATGAAGGATGTCAGTAAGATTCAGACTGTCGCATGAGCTTGTCCACTGAGGATGTTTAATACTAGACATAAGGCTTTGTCCCAAGAAGTACTTTAGCTTCTCAGTGCTGGACTTTGGAAATACTATAAAGTTTCTCCATTCTTCTGCTAATCCCTCTGGCTACAATTCTGTGCTCACTGTTGGAGACAAAACATTTTAGAAGAAAATTTTTTTGTCTCTGAACTAACAAGACATGGATTTGACAGATGGTCTGCTCAGTAGAAAAAAAATTTGTGGGATGGTTGCACTCAAAGTGCTGTGGAGAGCAGTTGTCCGTATTGGGACTGCCGCGTTTTGGCACCTCTGTCAGTGACACGGACAGTGTGATCAAGGGCAACCTCAGCAAGATTGCTGATGACACCGAGCTGCGTGGGGCAGTTGACACAGGGGAGGGAAGGAAAGGCATCCACAGGGACCTGGACAGTCTTGAAGAGGTGGGACCATGCATGGAGGTCATGGAGGTCAACATGGCCAAGTACAAGGTCCTTCACATGGGTCAGGCCAGTTCCAAGCACAGGCACAGACTGGGCAGAGAATGGATCAAGACTAGCCCAGGAGAAAAAGTCTTGGTCAGAAAGCCTAACATGAAAGTACAACACCTGCTTGAGACCCAGAAAGCCAACCACATCCTGGGCTTTATCAAGAGTCCTGACCAGCAGGTCAAGGAAGTTGATTCTCCCCATTTACGCTGCTCTCATGAGACCCTACCTGGAGTACTCTGTCCAGCTCTGGGGTCCAAAACACAAGAAATATGTGGTTCTGCTGGAACAAATCCAGAGGACAGCCACTAAGCTGACCACAAAAATGAAACACCTCTTTTTTTAAGACAGGATGAGAGAGCTGGGGTTGTTTGGCCTGGAGAAGAGGACACTCCAGGGAGACCTCATTGTTGCCTTCCAGTACCTGAAGGGGGCTTAGAAGAAAGCTGGAGAGGGACTTTTCACAAGGGGGAATTGTGAAAAGTTAAATTAAGTTGGAGCAGGATAGGTTTAGATAAGATATTTGAAAGAAATTTATAATCCTACAGAATGAGATCTTCTCAAAAACACAATGCTTATGACCATCATATAAGAGCATTTCTGTATCACCACGTGCATATAGCATCATCTGATTTTGACGTAGAACCTCAAAACTACTGAGGAAACATTAGGTTAAATTACTTCTTCAAATATGTCGAGACCAGTCAAAACTGGCATTGATTTTTGATACACGTTGAGCTGGCCATTTTGGTATGTTGATAAGTAAAATATCCCTATTTTAACCACTGGTAATTTAGGAATAAAATTTTCAAACTGAAGTAAGGGAAATTTAAGTTCAAGTATTTGGAAAAGCCTTGTTAACGCTAAAAGCTCTGAAGTAAACTGATTTGGATGATTGTACAATTTACTGGGTTTTAAGCATATAAGAGCTGTCAGGAATGGTTTACCTTGCTGATTCCCCCACAGAGAGGAGCATGGAGTAGACCTCTTCCAAAGTTCCTCATAGGGATATTTTGTATGATCCAATTAACCATCTACTGAATCTATATAAAAAACAAGACAATTAGTTGCAGGCATAACTTCCAGTTACTACCAGCAATTTCAAACTCAAGCCAGTAATATGTAGAGATCCTCTTAAAATTATCCAGAGCCATACAGTAGCCCAATTACTTCACGCAAGCCTGTTGCAACAGGAAAGAAACCTTAGTAGTTAAAATCTTTCTAACTGAAAGAAATCAGAGTGACTAAAAGCAGACAAAGGACAAGTTTTTCAACAGGGCACACACTTCTGGGAAATGTTGGCAAGTTGGTGTTTGGTCCCATCTTACTTAACCTTTGTAGAGAGATGCAACCTGGGTCTGAGTCAAGCTTCCATTGCAGGAGACAATACTGACACGAGCAGCTACAACACAAAAAGGTCACCTCCTTTCAACACTCAGTAACTTGCACGAAAAGCAAAAGATAAGTTTCACAGATAATTGCTATATTTTTCAGTGGTTCTTGCAAGAATTATGCCACAATTAATAAAATCCTTCATTAACCCACTCCTCCTCAAAATGCATGTCCTAATAGGAGTTGACTTATGGATATTGTTCAAGAAAATTGACTTTTTTTAGCTTTAACTAACAGTACTATAAATTAAACTCTAAATAGAGTCACAGAACAACAAAATGGTTCGGGTTGGAAGGGAACTTAAAGATCAGCTAATTTCCACCCTCCCTGTCATGAGAAATGAGAAGAGACACCTCCAACTAGACCAGATTGCTTAATGCCCTGTTCAACTTGGCCTTCAACACTTCCAGAGATGGGTCATCCACAGCTTCTCTGGGTAACCTGTTCCAGTGCCTCACCACACGCACAATGAAGATTTTCTTCCACAAAGTTTTCATATTTAATTTAAGTTTTGATTTGATGGCAGCTTAATAATTTGTAGTATTCATTTCATGTTTGTTTTCTTCTGTTAATTTTAAACAAAGTGTGGTAGTTGATCAAATAACAGACTGACCCTGCATTAGATAGAGCCCTATATTTTTACTGGGGACAGCCCAGCCACTTACAGTTTCTTCTTCTGGCACTCTGTATCACCATCTTATATACACAGTGAAAAGGCCTGTTCTAGGAAAGAGGGAAAATACACAATGGTCATGACTATTCTGTTACTGCTTGGACTCTCCAAGCATGGCAAGGATTCTGCATAACTAAAATACAGGGAGAAGAGGGCAAAATTATTCTTCCAGTTAATTGTAGCACTAACAGATATGGATATATCATGAAATATATACTATGCTGCACATTCTAAATTCCATATACTTAAATTAATACTATGTTTATATATTTAACATGTAATAATATTTATATCCAATAGTTATAAATAAAACACACAAGCACAGAGTCTTGTACCATTTGTAATTTCCTGCCAAACTCATTCTATTGTTTTCATTTCTTTAGCTCTGGAGGAGCACTGACGTTATTCACTGCTGTTTCTTCTACAACTTAGGTAGGAAGTTTGCTTAATCAGCAACCTTCAGAGATAATGCTCATCTCTAAAGTCCACAGCCCTTACAACTCCATCTGACAAAGTCTTGTACTTCAAAACCATTAAGGCAGGTGTACTCATTTCACTGTCTGTTTGGCAGCTATCAGTTTGCTGTTCATCGCAGAAGTACAATTTTTAGCTACAGCTGCTCCTGTTATCAAAACTCCATTGGTTTAGATGTCAAAAAATAAAAGATAATACACATTAATAATCCAGTATGATTACTTGCCTCTTGTTTGATATGGTGGGGTATGACAGAGAACAATAAATAAATGAGAGTGTCATCATTAAACTATTATTATTCATACTTCTAAGATACATCTTAAGGAGGTTAGCTTATGTTCTTTACTGAAGAGATAGAAATCAAGGAGTAATTTATTGGAAAATAAAGTAAAAATTATACAGGTTTTCATTTGGAGGATTTTGGCTTTTTCAGTCCAAAAGAAGGAACTGAAGGCAGAAGCAAAAATCACAGCTAATATCTCAAGACCATGTAAGTCACGTAAGACCTATCAGGGAAAATCCTCTTCTTTATGGGTGGGCAAAGATAGAAAGACAATGACTGAGTGCCAAGCCCTGTGACAGAAGAAAGATTTGAGCAGCTGTGTCGTTAATACTCATAATAAGGGGCAGCTGGCATCTGAGCCAAATAGCAGTAGGGCACAGTCCTTGAAGTATGTGTCACCATGATGGTACTTCAGAACACAGCACATCTTTCTTACTCCAAAGGTTAAGGAAGGAATTAGAAGTAAATTGATATTTACCCATTTGGAATATAGTATCTAAACAAAACTCCATTATTTTAATTCAGTAAACAAAGTTAGGGAGAAAAACATAGTAATTGTCTATTGTGCTTTGGAAGAAAATACTGCATGTATTCCAGAGAAGCATGACTTGAAAATTGCCAATGCATTGTAATGACCAACATAAATGCTCAGTGTTGTTGAGAAGTGGCAGGATCACCTATGGCAACAAAGAGCTGCAGAAGGGGAAGAGTGGATACATCTAGAGACACACAAAACTTTCAGTGAAAATATTTTACCTCAAGTTACTTCTTATTTAAGAAAATTGTTAGCTCAGAGCTATAATGCATGAGAATAATAAGGATTGTAACAGCACTGTAGAGCAAAATTTTAGAGCCTTAATCTTTACTTAGAAGGTATGCCCTGAGCACAGCAAGATGATATATGGAGTTTTATGAATAGGAGATCACTGTAAAAAACAGCTAGGCCAGGACAGGCATCATATCACGAAAGCAATGAAAAACTTATACGTGACTAGATGAGGAACCCAGCAGTGGTAATAAGGAGTATTTAGAAGAAAGAATGAGTTAAATTAAGTTTGCAGAACCTCACAGCGAAGTTTCAATTTAAGTTTTGGGCAGTGTCTTGGCCCTAGGGAGAAGCTGAAATTTTCTTCAAAATCAATCCTAGAAGCAAGCTGCTATTCACTTCTAAATATTAAATTAAATGTGATTTTTGTTTGTTTCAAGCCCTCACAGACTGTCCACGTTGTAAACATTTTCCTGGTAACATTATTGTGTTTTATGTAAATATGGAGAATTTTCTTAACTTGAGCCAGATTACATTTTAAACAAGCACCATGTAACAAGGATGGCCCTAATTAAACAGAGGACTGCTGGCAGTACTATTGCAATACATAGAAATCTTGTGCCATTTCCTGTCTTTTTTTTATTGAGCATGAAATCCAGAACAGATTTCCTGCCACCTAGGTAGAACTGAACAAGTCTCACTCTCACTCTTAGTCTTCCCTGAAAATGCACAAGCCAGTAGTGTACGAAGTCACAGCATTGGCTGTGGGTTTGTGCTGCAATCAGTGCTTACCTGGGTACACGACAGAGCCTGTGCCAACCCAGGTGCTTCTACAGGGAACATTCAGGCAGTTTAGTATGCATCGTAAACCAGATCTCTAATACTGAACAAGCTTAGAAAATCCAGGAACTTTCTGAGGAAAGAGGTTCTTCACTTTGGCAGCTGTTGCCACGCAACATCAGACTTCACTTTTTGGAAGAACGGCAACTATAACTAATAGTGGAAGTAGTTAACAAGGTGCAAACAGGGAAAATAGATCTGACATAGTCAGTGTTTTGTATGACATATTCAGGCCAGGCCCTCACTCTGCTCTAAATATTGCTTTCCAGAAAGACCAATAAGAGCAACAGAAGCGTAAAAATCAGAAGCAAATAATGAAGTCAAGACAGAAGAGAAGAGTTGAAGTAGAAAATGCAAGAAGCTGGCTGCACAGAGGGCTGGCAGACCTGGTTTTGTGCAATTATTTGTACTTTAACTTACTGTCTGCAGTGATCATGAGAACTCCGTCAGCACAATCATTCCCTGGAAACACGACACGCTGTTGAATGAACCACTGTTTCCACGCTCCCACAGCTGTTGTGCCTTTGATCATGCGTATTTGAACAATAGTTTTTTATACATATTCAGTTATAGAACTTTTCAGTAATTGCACTTGCAAACAAGACAGTTATCTTCTTATCTTCCTTTACATATCCAAAAAGCATGAAACTAGAATGGAATATCACTTCATCTTCACAAATTTCTCTATCATGGCTGCATTTTCTCAACGAGTTTGTAAGTGACTATGGCCTAACTTGTGCTCGACTAAAGTATATCCACTTGAACATGATCTTATCTCGACAGGAGTATTTGAAGAGAGAGCAAGTCCAGTTTCATCCCAGTTACATGTGTTATTCAAAATCATGTTTTTTCTGGTTTAATGCAAATCTTAGTTTCAGCTTTTCTTTTTTTTCACTGTAGCTAAAAGTCAGAGATAGCTAGTGTTTCACTCTCTTTGAAGGACCAAAATCAAGTCACTCCCTATGTTTCTGAATAGTAAAAATTCTTTCAGTTGCTCAGCATAAGGCATATTGCTCCTCCTCTGATAGAGTTTAATTATCTTTTTTTTTTGGTGACAGTATCTGTGGTATCTACAGTATTCTAGCATGCATGAAGATGCAAATCAAAAATTGCTAGGTTTTTTTACCCCTACTTATAAGTTGGAGCATGACATTCATTCACCTTTTGCCACACAATGCTTTTCATTAAGTTAGTTTGTACAGATATGTAAGAAATGGGTGTTTATGTCCAGGGCAAAGATTAAAATCCTGAATAGCATCAGGCCTAATATGGAACTCCTTTCTGTTCAGGGTTTTTTTTTCTGATTACTACCTTTTGCCAGTGGGTATATTATTTAACATGTGTTTTACTGCTACCTCATAATTTTGATTTTTTTTTAACTGCAGTAAGATATGATGACTAATGGAAAGTTTATAAAATGTAGTATATCTACACATTACTTTTATGTGTCAAACTTGTTATCTTATTAAAGAAAATCTAATTTACTTCATAAGGTCTAAATTTCCTTTGAGGCCTATTAGCTATAACAATACTTTCATTCTCTGATTCACAAATCTTGTTGCAGAAATTATATAATACTGGCTGGTTTACCATGGAGTTGTCCCACATGCCTTTCAGATGATAATTGCAATTTTGTAATTTGCTTTGTATCAGGGATATGATTTAATTCAATAATTTTGAATATAGTTTGTGTAGATAGTTCCCACAGAATCCAAAGGATTAGGGAAAACAAACCTAGCATCAATATGCGTAATTTGCTGAATATAAGTTCATATCCTCATTTCTATTGAATCTGAAAATGGTTAAAAATTATTCATCTAATCATTAAGACAAGAGTTTGCTGCAGGAACACAGCAAGAAAGAAAATTCATGCTGGTTTTGTTGCTTATGAATCACTTACTAATGAGTCACACAAAATTTGGCAGTATTCAGTAAAACAACCAAGCAATTAATTACTGAATCTCTCTGGAAGTTTAGTTAATTTTCTATTTACCTAGCACTTATTACTACTAATATTATTTTATCAGTGAGCTGGAGATATAAACCTGATAATTTTCTATTCCAGACCTTTCGTCCAAGGTATGATCCATACCTAGACCGTCTCTGACAGAAGTTCATCCAACAGTTCAACATATCAACTTATGGAAGTTCTGCTGCTTTTTCAAGTAGCTTGCTTGTATGTTAACCTGGCCTTTTGATCTGGAAGTTTTTCTTAGTATCCAATATCAATGGTCCCTGCTACCAATTAATCTAACTAATTCACATTCTGTCTGTTACAGAGATGAAAACACTTGATCACCATCCTCTTTGCAATAACCTTTTATGCATTTGAAGCCTGTTATCGTGGCCCTTCCTCATTTTTCTCTTTACCAGACTAAACAAATGAAATTCTTTCATACCTGCCTTGGAAGTCACGTTTTCTAAATGGCTTATCATCTGTATTATTTATGACAAGTTATCTCCAATTTCTGTGTCTGTCAGCAAAAGTGTCCCCTCCTCTAAAAGTGCTCACTAGTATAAGGTAGTATATGAAATAAACACATCTTACGTCTCATGAGAGACATGCTTTTAATAACTTTCTGAAACATCATTCACCTCTTTTATAAATGACATTCAGTTGCATATGTGGCTCCAACTTCTTTCCTGCATTTTCCAAGCCAGTCCTTGCAGATTTCCTATTCAGGCAGTCAGTGAACAATAGGTAAGGGAACTTTCAACCATCAGTGACCTCACTTCATATCAGTTTCACTGACAACCATAAGTCCTTAACTTGATTGATCGTGGAACAGAGGACTGTATGGAAAGCATCTAAACAGTACAGATAAATATTAATCCAGACTCAGAGCCAAAGTTTGTGTGAACTAAGAATTTCCTCTCTCTGGCCTCCAACATTACTCAGTACAGACTTGTAGCTATGTCCTATCCTATTCCTGCTCTAACAATTTAGTTAACACATTTGCTTCTTGAGATCCAGAAAGTAAGTCAAGCTAAATTGGCTCAATTTTCATATAAACCTCATATAGACAAGTGTTTAATTTAGTTAGTTTACTCTAACACGTAACACATGTAGCATGTTTATGTTATTCTAACACTTGCCAAGCCAAGCTAACAGGCAGCTAACTGCATCTGTAATAATCTAGACCTGTCTTACAAATCCCAGATATTGTTTTAAATATCCCTAAATAAGTAGTTAGCCTGTCTGTTGAGACAGGCCGTTTTCTGAACATTGCTCCTAATATTATATAATAAAAAACCTCTGGGAATATCGTTTATTATTATCAGCAGATAGTTAATTGAGTTCAGCTTTAGAAAGCCTTCAAGGTTTATATTTCTCTGCCTTAGGACAGGACTGATGCAATACGTCCCTGAAATGCTCCCTATTCAATTGGATACCAGGGACAATTTCTTCACTGAAAGAGTTTCCAATCTCAAGATTGGAACAGGACGTGCAGGCAACTAGTTGAGTCACCACCCTGCACAAGGTTGAAAGATGTGTAGCTGTGGCACTGTGGTAGCTGTGGACATGGTTTAGTGGTAGATATTGCAGTGTTGGGTTTATGGTTGGACTTTCATTGTTATTCTCCTTGTGATGATATGTCCAGCTTGAGACATATCAAGTGATTGTGATGTCTACATCAAGCTGTTTTTAATGTAGAGAATTGTGGTGGTTTAGGCCAAATTCAGGGAAACGTCCAAAAGGAACGTCTCCTCAAAGGAAGGCAGGCCACAACCATCCCTCCCCTCAGCCAGCTCCGGAAAAAAAAAATTTTCCTCAGAGGAAAGTGAAGGAGAAAATAAAAACTAATTTAACAAACACACAGGAAAATAATGATAATAATAATGCTAAATAATAAAATCTCTCACTCTGGAGAGAAAACCTGAAAGATTTTAGAGACCTTCTGTGGGTGTGGTCTCTCTCCTCCTCCTCAGAGCTGGGTCGGTGTGGGGGGCCCCCCTCCAGGCCGGTGGAAGGTCCCCTGGGGAGGTTCTGATGTTCTGGTGCTCTGAACAAGTCCAGAAGAGAAGAAGGGAAAAAGCCGAAGTCCCAAGAGAAAAAAAACCCTCAACTCTCCGTCTCTCTCTGAAGAAACAGAGCTGAAAACTGACTGAAAACCAAGAAGAAGCGCTTCCCCTGCCCTCAGTAGCAGCAGTAGCTAATCTCCATGTCCTTGAAGCACAAACTGTTTTGAAAAGTTCACTCAGTTTTTTTCTCTGTCTCTTGCATCCAGTTTTAAAGGCATAGAAAGGCTCAGGAATCATGTCTGGGCATAGAGCAGTGATAGGGGATACAACAGCATAAAGTCACCACAAGACAAGAAAGTCCTGAATTCAAGGAACAGAGCCTAGGACTCTGTCCTTGACTACATCCTCATCACATTGATATGCAGACCATCAAGAATACCACTTCAATTCTTCCCCTCAATTTTAAGGGAATTAATATTCTTCATTCAGGTTTTTAACTGTACTTGCAAGACTATCTACCAAGAAATTGCCTTAATTACCTGTCACTTATTTAACTGTCACTATGCATTTAGTAGGTAGGTTTCATAAGCAATGTTTTACTCAGCTTTCTTTTCTTTAAGATCACATACCATGCACTTCTACACCTATGCCCTGTAGTGCTAATTCTACATATGAAGAATCAGACCATCAGTATCAAAAAAAATTCTTTGTTTTCTTCTTTCACGATTCCATTGACCTATTGAAAAAAAGCAGGAAGTCGTCAGCTGCAAGGTCTGTAACACTTTGCAAATTTATAGCTAAAAAGAAGGCACCCTTCAATTTTGCAAGACATGTTTTAGAAAAGATTGTAAATACACTTTCTAACACTTCTGCTACATGCAGTTTGGGATGTTCTCTATGCCACTGTTCCAGTGAAACAAAAGGTAAAATACTCATGACACAGGTCGGAAGGGAATGGAAGTGAGAAAGATCTTTAAAACACGTTGGGTTGTGTTTAGGTGATAAATGAGCAGTATGAAGATTAGCTTATCTTTAGACTAGAAATCTGCAGAGGCTCTGATGTTATGGTGCGTGCTGAGATCAGGCTGCTGAATATAAACAGTGTCTTACTGAAACCTGCTTGATGCTGAAACTAAGATGTCAAGACTGGTGCCCTGATGTGATTTAAATCTGTTTCTTGAATTAAAAAATTACTTGTTGAGTTTTCAATTATTTAATTCTGAACTTAGAGCCTAAAAAAACCTTGTTTTTAAACTGCTTTTCAGCATTGTCTTTTAGTGGTATGAGCACTGAAATATTAAGGAACCTCAAACAAGGCTTTTTAAACTGACGAAAGCAGGTTAAAAAATATAAAAGTGTTATCTTATTTGGCTTTGACAGAATGAAACTGAAGCTAAGGAGAATGGGGAAAGCCCGTATTAAACACATTATTGCAGCCTTAGGCTCCACTTCGAAGGGCAACAGTTGAGTGCTAGATCCTCATGTCATCTCAAACCAAAAGCTATCCCTCTTTGAAATGTTTACTGTAGAAGACAGGAAATCTGTTTGCAATCTTAAACACAGACCAAACTTTTCAAAAGATGTCTCTAGTGTGTAAGCATAAAGATAATCTTGTGAGTAAGGCACTGGACAGGAATTCTGACCTCAAATCTCAGCTGCCAGAGTGGCTGTGTAAGACCTTGGCAAGACAGGTAGAGACAAATATAAATAAAAATGCCTATGAAAAAGATTCAAAACTGTATATGTGGCAGATATGGTGACTGCTTCAAAATTTATAATCTTATTTACCTGCTTTTCAGACACACCATGTAGTTAGAAGGTAGGTTTTGTAAGAAATGTATTACTTAGCTTTCTTTTCTTTAAGGTCACACACCATGCACTTCTACGCTTCTAATCTGACTACTTGTATCTGGTTATTGCTTAAATTCCACAGGCACTTTTCTCTTTTTGGTCAGGATTCCCAACCCTCTTTGTGTTGTACCTCTTACAGGGATCCACCATCTAAGCTTCAAGCTGCCTCCTAAGAATGTTTTTCTTCTGTGTGATGTACTCACAGGAGCTGACGATTCAGACAGCTAATCTTACATCAGCAAAAAAAAACCCAACAAAATATATACGGCCATTGTGATGTGACACAGAGTGGAAGTTTCTCCCACAAAGGTGGACGAATCCCTGAAAAGGTCATGCTTACCAGAGTTCTGAGAACACATTTCTGAGTGATAGATAAGGAAAACAACTCTGCCCGTCACTGTGTTGTGGACGACAGCAGACATATTTGATACAACAAATAACAATAAGGTGTTGTCATTAAAAGTTATGACTTCTCTAAGTTTAGGCATTATTTTAAGCAATCAATTTTAACATCAAAAAGCAATAATTGACATTTTCTACTCTTTGCCCTCTACAGAAAGACAGTAGTTGCTTGTTTGTTATTTCTTTGGTCAAATTGAACTCACTGGTATGAATTAAGTCCTCAGGTCAAGATGAGATCAGTCTGTCTAAAGGCAGTTAAGCATATTTCATGAATCTCATACTGAAGCTCTGAAGTGCAGCTCATCCATTCTGACCCCAAGGAGGTCTGTATGGGGTTTATACGTTCTTGTGTTTTACAAGCCCGTCTTTAAATGCTCTGTTTGATGCTGTTGTTCAATGCTTAGGTTCAGAACATTGTTCCTGGATGTTCATCCCAAATCAAAATACCACGGCATTAAACATTTTCAGGCAAATATAACATCTAGAGAATGTTCCACATGTTTGGCCAACAGAGAACAGCTTATAACACTATAGCAGTTACATCCTCTACAGATGGCACATGCTGTATGGATTACAGTGTTGCTTGTTCTGTTGCTGTGGACTCAGTTTGAATTGTCTGTGAAACATTTGAACCATAAATCAATTCTTCTCCCTCTCAAATTAAAATAAAAATGTATTTCAAAGGGAATTTTGTGCAAAATGGCAAGAGTCAGGTATCTAGGGTAACCTTTCAGTTTGTATCAAGGACAAGGGGCCTACTGAGTAAAAAAGAGGAAGCGGCCTCTTTTATTTAACATTTTTTTTCTCCTGACCTCATACATCAGAAAGAAAATCTTCATTAGAACAAACTATAATGGAAGGCAGACTATGTTCAGCCATGTCTTGTACAGATCTCCACGGCTGGCAATTGTTCCCAAGAACAGCTTTTCCATCAGTGAAAAACTGAGCCAAACTCCTACTCTTAAAGCAAACTGTTCATGGCTAGAAGAATTGTAAAACATTATAACAAAATGGTTTTCAAACTGAGCATTGAGCCAGATGACAAGGTAACGTCATGGCTTGAACAAGCCTTATATAACTTTTTAGGTATGTGGCAACATTAACTGTCAGTTGCTCTCACTCACATTTACCTTTATCCATGAACTGATCATCAGAATTACTGTATTTAGAGAAAACCTTTAGATAAAAATGTCAAAAGATTTATGAAAAAAATCTATCTTTTAATCTTGATCTTGTGTTGCAATTACTCCCAGACCTTATTGTGGTTTCCTGCACAGAATTATATCCTTAAGCACACCAGTCCAGCATTTAATACAGACGCAGGACAATAAAAAGTCAGCAGCAGGAGACAATATGTTTTATATGTGCAGTTAACTTTACACAATGCTGGAAAATATTGGCAAGTGGCACTTAATTATGTTACCCCTGGATTCTTAAAACGTATCACAAAGAACACTAAGGCACAAAGTACATGTTTACTGTAGTTGGGTTTAGGAATGTTTTTCAGAGGTACAGCCTTTACACATTAGAATACAACATCATTATGTTCTAATTACACTTTCTTGCTTGTGTTCTTTGCTTACTCTTAAATAATTTCCAGTTAATAATTCCACAAAAAGTGGTTTCATTTGAGACATCTGAGAAATTATTCCAGACATATTTATTTCCAATGTTTTTACCACGTTGGCTTTGGGTGTGAAGTAGAGGAAGGCAGAGGATTTTCTTCTCCATTGCACAATGCCTAGATCTGGAAATAGTATCAGTGATGGAAAGAACCCTATAAAACAAAAGGCAGTCTGCAGGTATATCACCAACAGGACATTTCACTTTGCGGCCTACTAAGAATACAGCCTAACGTGAAATTGCTGGAAATGCTGAGTTGAAAGGTTAACAGTAAAAAAAAAGTCAAATCTTCGCATTTTCTAGTTGATGGTATGCTCAGATCCCAACGATTTATTCCCATCTAGGTAATACTGACCAAACATGTATGCAGAAAATATATCTCATTTATTTTATGTCTTGATAAAATGTTCTAACAAGAAATTAAGCTGGCTTAGCGCAGTCATATTCCTAACTTAACGCAACAAGAGCAAAACTCACCACTTGACAGTAACTGTCTGATTTAGTAGCTTGTGCAAGAATAATTTTATATATTAACATAAAGAAAAATACTCAGGACAATAAGCACCATCTGAAAATTGCAACTACTATGTATATTGTGCAATCTCTCCTGTCTGAAAAAGACTAGCTCAGGATCTTATTCAAAGGTCTTTGCAGGCATTAAAAGAAATTCTGAAAATATTTGATCAGAAATTTTCAGTTAAGGGTGAAAATGGTAAAAAGAGATAACTGTGAAGTACCTTATTTTAATTTATTAAAAATGCCTGCCACCTACAAAAAAATTCTCCACAGGTATTGACTTACTTTTTCGTCAATGGTAGACTGACATTTACTTAGTTTTATGATTGTATTTTACTAGAAAATTACATCTGTTATATGTTAATTCCACATGAATTCCACAGAACTTGACAATGCCGTACTTTCAATACTGTGAATATATCTTAAAAAATGCTGCCTTTACTTTCACTGAGTGCAACAGACAGCATAACTCTGTCCCACAAAAAAACATTTTTGTTGCTACTCTGGCAGAAGTGCTATTGAGTTATTATTGGATTCAATATTGTTAACTTTTGAGTCACACATTTTTTCTTACCAGCCCCATATTTTGACTTTATTGACAACATTCTACTTCTGCCAGCTTGATTTTAAAATCCTGGCAACTGTCTTGTTTCAAAATCTTCAGAAAAACAGCCATTCCTGCCATTCTCTTTTTACTTTTCTTATTACTACTGGGACTGCACATAGCCACAAAATTGCTGTTGGCAATTCATAAGCACATGTGGAGATGGGGAGTGTGCATGACACAAGGCCATTTTCAAGAGTCTACAGTTCTCTTAACCCCTCCTTCTGAATCCATTCTGACTAGCAGAATAAAAAATACTGGGATTATTTTTGTGTTCAGATTTGTTTAGGACATTTACATTTGGTTTCAATTCTAAAGGAAACCACAGAGAAACCTTTGACTAGACCCCTCTCTGACGTGAGATACTGCTCCACTCACTTCCATGGCATCTCTGCTGCCTTATACCTGTTTAGGATCTGTGTCAGCATGTCTGTGTTAACTCCAAGGTACAACCTGAATCTGTGTTGAGTTCTCCTGCATAATGAAAGCTGCAAAATGAGCTAAATGAAAAAGACATTGCAACACGAGAAACTGGTATGTTTTCCCTCCGAGCCTTACTCAAGGAAAAATGGCTGTTGCCTCTGAAAACCTGAAGGTGTTTTCAAAGTTCAAGATGTAACTCACAGAAAATGAAGACAGCACAGACTTAAAGTCACGTAAACCAAACAACTTTTATAACATTTAGATTCACCATCCAGAAAAAGAACTGAGAAGTCCTGTCTCATAAGCTTGCACAAAACATTGGAAGAAATAAAGGAATTCTGCAGTGTATCAGCCTGCTTGAAACTTCTGTGTGTACCTGTACTCAGAGATCTGTATGGCTTAAATAAAATTCACCTTTTTTTATCTTCAGTCTCCCTCATATAAAAAGAAAAAGGAAAAAAGGAAAGAATTATGCCAGTGGGCATTCGCTGTCCTTGTAATGTAAATAGTACATGTTGATCCAGGTATTTTACAAAGAATTTGCAGTTAGGCTGGGAGCCCAGAAGATGAATCCTTGTTTTCCATGTATTAGTTTAGTAGATGATGACACATTAAAATGAATTCTTTATATTGTTTATATTCTCTTAAAAATTAATTACAGTTTGAGAACACATACATACACTTCTTCAGACACTTAGGAGTTTCATTGCATGCAACAATTTAGTGTAATTTCACACCACTGGAAAAGCAGGATGCAGATGTTGATCCTTACCATATCAATTGGTGTTTGACTAGGATTTGCTCATGACATCTGGAAGAAAGCTATCATTCTTTGTAGGAATGGTACTGTAATGCCCTGGGTTTATCTTACTTTAATTGCGATGGACAGTCTGTCAAACCACAAAGTTGTAAATAATTAAACTTGACTTTGATTCTTTAACATCATTCTATCTCATTAAGCAGATACATTTGCAGTTTTCACTGCCTTTTCAGAGATGATATATCTTTGTTTTCCATACATTTTACTTAAGCAAAAGTGTGCTAAATAGGAAATGCCTTCCTGAAGTATATTTTTTAAACCTGCTGGTTCAGAGGATATAAATAGCTTTATAAAATATATGTTTATCTGATTTATCTCCAGCCATCTAAATGGCAACAGGGACCCTTCTTTATTCAGTGTATAAAGTAACATTTTAGGATGATATAAGTCAATCTCCAAAGGTAACAACTTCCTATCATTGACCATCAGGGGCAGTCATTCAGACTAAGAGAACAGGTGAGGGAAACCTCACCCTTGGCTTTTCAACAGAATGAAATACATACTCTCAGATATACCAACAGGCATTCTTTGGACACATGACACTTTGCAGCCATGAAAAAGAAAAAAAAACAAAAACAAAACAAAAGACACTAAAATCAACTGACATGTAGTACTACTACTCTGCAGTTTCTCTGGGAAGTATTTTGCAGAAACAATATACACATCCACAAAATTTATGGGTTTTTGACTGAGGAAGATTACAAAATACCAGATGGATAAGGGAGATTACAAAATACCTTTCGTATGATTACACTATGGATATCCCTGTGGAAGTCACTTCTAAACATATATCTATTCTGAAAACTAAAATCTTGCTACTACTTCTCACATAGTGTATCAAGAACTGGAGACCTGAGAGGAGTTCTATTCTGCCCATGAAAAGGTACACATCATTTGAACAAACCACACATTTTCAAGGAGTTAAATCTACTGGAACATTTGAAACTCCTTACAAGATTTTTCAGTCAAGCAATTTTAAATCTCTATCATCTACTGGCATGCAACATCAAGCCCATAATAGGAGTGAGCATTACCAGGTAGTTAAATTTACACAAGCAAAAGCTAAAGCAGGTCTCTTCAATATTCCATATTAGCTACTGCTTTTTAAAATTTTCTTTTTATAATAGCTGTTGCATCTTAAACTACTTAAACCACTCTATATCCTATATACACTTATATACTATATATATTCTCAGTTATTCTTTTACTGATCTTTATTGTTCAAAGTGAAAAGATACAACACGCAAAACTCTAAAGAGTACAGTGAAATATGTTAACTTGCAAGCTGCATGTAAGACAAATTAATCATGATTTACAGGAATGTTCTAATGTTCTGATTTTGTCTAGAATAATTTTCATCAAAGTAGCCAGTACAGGGGTGTGTTTTGTATTTGTGCTGAGAGCAGTGTTGACTACACAGGGATGTTTTAGTCACACAGGGTCAAGGCCATTTTTGTTCCTCACCCCACTCCACCAGTGAGGAGGCTGGGAGTGCATGAGAAGCTGGGAGGGGACGCATCCAGGGCAGCTGATCTCAGCTGACCATGGAGATATTCCATCCCATAAGGCATCATGCTCAACATGTGAAGCTGGTGGAAGAAGGCCAAAGGAGGGGACATTTGAAGTGATGACATTTGTCTTCCCAAGTCGCTGTTATTTCTGAAGGATGCTGCTTTCCAGGGGATGCTGAATACCTGCCTGCCCATGGGAAGTGGTGAATGAATTCTTTGTTTTGCTTTCCTTGTGTAAACAGATTTTGCTTTCCCTATTAAACCATCTTTGTCTCAGCCCACAGTTTTTCTCACTTTCACCCTTCCAGTGCTCTCCCCTCTTCCACTGTGGGGGAGAGTGAGTGGCTGTGTGGGGCTTAGTTGCCAGCCAGAGTTAATCATGAAAGTTATTAACCCGCTTCGGAAGACACTGAAGTCTCTCAGACTTTGGTCTCCGGACTAACATCACATCCAAGAAGTATACCAGCAATCTGCTAATGTGCACCCCTGTTGTGGCTTATTATTATATGTCTCAGTGCAGCTTCCACATGTTCCAGTTTTAAAACTGTCTGACATTTCTGGTTGAGTATGTTGTGGCTACACATGTGCAGGAGCAGTTTTTCCAAAATTATGCATTGAGTTATTTTAAAATGTTTATTTCTCTGAGTAGCCAAAAGTACCAGTCCACAACCACTACAGGGTGGATTGGAAGGGCTTCCAAAATTACATTTAAAAAAACAATGCAATGTTTGAGTTAAGAGAAGTGTGGAAGAACATCTGAAAGCAGTAACTTCCTTTTTCTTTCGTTTTAGTTTTATTTCTGTTTATTCATTTGCACTACCATAATTTGAAAAAGAACCAAATGAGTTTTTCAAATATTATGAAAACAAATGTGCTGCTGGATTGAATACCTAAGTGTCAGGCTGGGAAAACATTTTTACAGCCACTTTATAATTCCCGGAAAGATATCAAATGTCTTATTACTGAGTACAGAATAACTCAAGTTCTAAAGCAGTTCTATTCTGCTTTGCACGGTTGCATTCATGCCTACAGCTTCTGCACTTTGAGTGTGCAAGAGGGCAAATATATTAATATGTCATCATTGCTCATAGAATTCTTGTGATCTGAATAGAAAAGAGTCTTTGGCTTTTGGGCAATTTTCTTTAATATCCCTCTCATATTTTAAGGCAGGTTTGCTCAGCACTTTGAGAATGGAATCTTCAGTTTGTTTCTCATATTCTTCTTTTCTTTTCCATTTTTCATTTAGGCCACTCCTATTGAAAGGCTCTCCTTCCTTTAGGGATCAGGCAGAACTAACTGACAGAGAATAATAACCCCTACAAAACATCTCACTTCTATCCTTATTCTCCTTCTACCTTACTGCTGCTTCACTTCAGGAAGTTTAATTACAGTCAATTGTTATTCTTATTAATCAGCATTAATAAGAATACTTTACTTACACTCAAAAAATCCCCATTTCCTCCCTTTTTACCTTACTTTCAGTCCTTACCGAAACCAAATTAAATCTGGACTACCTGCCTCCTCACCTACTCCCCTTTACGGGGTCGCTTGCACAGCAGTGTTTACGCTGTCAGATGCAAGTGCTACACAGCCACCCCAGTGAAGCTCCAATCTTATCAGTGGAGAAGAACTTTCCTGAACTACTGTGGATCAAGACCGCACCCAGACCATCTTCGTGGCAATTTTCTGCCCCAAAAAAAGAAGGCATGCACCAATAGACAACCCATTACCAGCCTATTCTTTGCTTTAAATATGAAGTATCCTTTTTCCTCCTACTACCTACACATGGTCTGCATACCATCTACCAACAGAGGTGACAGCTGATCCACAAAAGACATACAGGAATGGAGACTGGAATCCATATATTTCTCACTATTCCTCAGTCCTTAAAACCTAAAAAGAGCACCACTCAGTTGAAAGAATGTTCTGCAGGATTTGACCTGTCCGCACAGGAATGGAAAAAAGAAATCGAACATAGTTGATTTTTGTGCAGTAAACAAGCATTGTAATATTAAATTTCTAAGGAAATTATTTAAAGTTGCATTTTATTTGCCTAAAAATAGAAACAAAAAATTATGGGAATAGAAAAGTCTCTTACTTGTAGAATTAATAACTCTTGGTCATGGCTCATTGTTTTAAATAAGGCACGATAATACTTCAATTCCATTCTGATCTATTAGAATTACAAAATCTGTCTGTGGTCTTAAAAATTAGGCCAATACTAAAAGTCAGGCATGATTCTGACATAAAACATTGCTCAAACAAGACAAATGTAACCCAAAATCAGATTACAACGTGCACTGCAGAACATCTCAATTAATTTCCTGACACCGAACAGCTTAAAAGAGAAAAATATTTGGGGAATGGTAAGGCATGAGCAGTGTTTACATCTATGTATGAAATTATATTTACATGAAGTATTTATCATTTGAGATACAAACCCTGGGGCACAAATCTCAACTTTGTTGCAGAAGCCTTCAGGTACAGTCTGAAAGTCCTGATGGAGACTTCTAATCTATGCCACCACCAAAGTAAGTT
>VXAZ01003679.1:310878-422990 GCA_013399875.1 Gymnorhina tibicen
TTTATCATTCCTGAATGATGCCTTTTGGACCCAATTTTTCAGGTGTTCAGTAATGGAGATCCCAGAATAAGCTCAAAAAATATTTGCTCCAGAATTTATCTGCCCTTATAAACTGCAGGATTTCTTTTGCTGTTCACCTTAAATTTCCCATACTATTGCACAAACACATCAATTTAAGAAATGAGTTTGTTTTCTTAATTTCAATAATCCTTCACATTTGTAGAAAACAAAATCTTTTATTTCTGCATTCTCTTCTAAGACTGATTAAAAATGACTACTCAGTCTTTTTTAATGGAGCATTCCCAGGCTTGGGTGAGCACACAGACTGTGATACATTACCTAAAGCTAACCAGCCATAGCACTGAATAATAGGGAACAACTCAATAATGTTAAATACTATTCCATTTTTTACAGCTCTTACAAAAGCTTCCATCAAGTCCTACAGCAGTTTACAATATTCTTGAGGTACCCTACATAGGATCATTAAAACATAAAGCATATTTTGAATAAAAATATAAAGTCAGCATATCTTTTACTTTTCAAAATATAATAAACTATGAAAACATAGTTAGCAGAATGTATGTAGATATAGACTGTAATTCATCACATTAAAATTTTTACATATTTTCACCTTGACTTATTTCCTCATCTTGTAAAATTTCTTTGCCAAATTCAGTTACCCTGTATCTCCAGAGACTATACACTAAATTGTAAGGAGAAAAACTTTACAGGCTGGTATGCAGTTGGTCCACCAAAAACTGCACAGCAGATGGTCTACAAAATATCTACCTGAGAATAAAGCTACAGAAGCAGAGGATGGTATTATTGCTCTTGGAACGGCAAGGAAGATTTTTGTCTAAGTTAAATTGTTGGATGACTCAGCACTGGTCTTACATCACATGGAATAATTTAATCCCTCAGGTCCGTCTGAATTAAAAGCCAAATGTCATGAAGTGACTTTAATGGGTCTTCACTTGCATAGAGGTTTTATATTAAAGGAATAAATTTATTTTAATTTCCTAAGAATCAATACACAGTATTTAATAGCATAGCTAATCAGAAATTACTAACTTTATAATATGTGAAAGGATAAGTTAATGATTTTCATGACTCTTTTTCTTGTACTGAAAACATCATTAGCTTTAACATCTATCTAATTTTTTCTATCACTCTATGTACTACCTCCCACTGTAGAAGTAATAATAAAAAACCAGACCAAGAATGAAAAAGAATTACTTGCAGAAGGTTTAAACACCAAAATAATGGAGCCTGGATGGGAACAGAAAAGGCTGTGATGCAAAAAAATTAGGTAGGTAACCATTATTGTATCTGAAGACAAGCAGTGTTCAGTACTCCTGGCAAGTCTGAATGTTTCAAATAACATAACCAAGATCAGTCAGTCCAGTACTCTGTGTTTTGTGAAAGGATGGAAGGACTCTTTATATAAATGTGGGTCCACTCAAATATTGTGGTTGTCATGTTTGTTTTCTTTCTAGGGGAATGAGAGAGGGAGACAATCCTACTATGAAAGTGAATTTAAAATTACGCACAGAAAAGGACACACAGAACAAGAAAACAAATATAATAAGACACAGAGCAAAGAAAGAACAAATGAAATTCAGATGGAAAACCAACACGTGGAAGAAAAACCACTAGTAACAACAATCTGCTTATGCTGTCACTGGGATGTCACTGACACCTTATAACAAGCCCAGGATTATTTTTACTTTAGCTAAAAACACCACACAGTTTTAACAATAAGATTTTTATGCACCTTCTAACATGCCTAAGTTTTCAGTGTTTACTACCTCAAATGATCTAAGATACAAACAATAAAAGTGTTGCTCTTCCTTTCATTTGCCAGCTTTATACATTTGAACAGTGGGTCCATACAACTGAAGTAATTTTGCAGCTTGATTTGAAAACTGCTTTTTGTTTTGGCATGTGATCAAGAAGCTGAATTTACATACTGGTGTAAGGCTGTGCCTGAGCCACCTGCTTCCCTCTGTCATAATCTAAACTGACAAATACCAGAAAATAGTCTGTTCAAAACTAGCAGTGCTGAATGTGAATATCTTTTAGACATGCCTAAGTCTGAGATGTTCTGACTCCTAATCCAGAGCCATAATCATGATTGTAACTTACTCTCAGAGAGTAGGTACACATATATATGCCATACATATATGTGATGTCTCTCTGTATATAACATCTCAAAAGCCATTAATATTCAACTTGTAGCTTACTTCTCAGATACTTTAAAAATTAACACTTCAGAAAAAGACTTATGGGATATACATTTTAATGACCTTAGGCCTCAACTGGGATAAGTCAGCATTTCATTGATAAATCAGTTTTGTTGACTTATATTGGCCAAATTTGACTCTAAATATTTGTAAAATATAGTACATAAAACCATAGAATAACAGAATTGTTAAGGTTGGAATAGGCCTCTAAGATCAAATCCAATATTCAACCTAGCACCACCACCCTGACACCAATAAACGATGTCCAAAAGTGCCATAAACACTTTTTCTAATACTTCCAGGGGTGGTAACTCTACCACTTCTCTAGGAAGCCTGTTCCAAAGCTTGACCACGTTTGCCATGAAAAAAAAATTCCTAATATCTTAATATAACCCTCTCCTAGAGCAACTTAAGGCCATTTTTTCTTGTCCTGTCTCTGGTTGCCTGGCAGAAGAGACCAACTCCCATCTCACTGCAGCCTCCTTGCCTCCCCCTGAGCCTTCTTTTCTTGATGCTAAACAACCCTAAGTCCCTCCTCATAAGACTTCTTCCTCCAGACCCTTCCCTAGCTCCGTTGCCCTTCTCTGGACTCCCTCCAGCCCCTCAATGTCTTTCTTGGAGTGAGGGGCTGTCTTGGGGTGACTTCATGCTGTTGTTTCCCCTATCACTGCTCTATGCCCAGACATGATTCCTGAGCCTTTCTATGCCTTTAAAACTGGATGCAAGAGACAGAGAAAAAACTGAGTGAACTTTTCAAAACAGTTTGTGCTTCAAGGACACAGAGATTAGCTGCTGCTGCTGCTGAGGGCAGGAGAAGCACTTCTTCTTGCCTTTCAGTCAGTTTTCAGCTCTGTTTCTTCAGAGAGAGATGGAGAGTTGAGGGTTTTTTTCCCTGGGACTTCAGCTTTTTCCCTTCTTCTCTTCTGGACCTGTTCAGAACACCAGAACATCAGAACCCCACCAAGGGACCTTCCACCGGCCTGGAGGGGGGCCCCCCACGCCAACCCAGCTCTGAGGAGGAGGAGAGAGACCACACCCACAGAAGGTCTCTAAAATCTTTCAGGTTTTCTCTCCAGAGCGAGAGATTTTATTATTTAGCATTATTATTATCATAATTTTCCTGTGTGTTTGTTAAATAAATAGTTTTTATTTTCTCTTTCACTTTCCTCCGAGGAAAATTTTTTTTTACGGACCCAGTTCGGGGGAGGGATGGTTGTGGCCTGCCTTCCTTTGAGGAGACGTTCCTTTTGGACGTTTCCCTGAATTTGCTGGACACAGCACTCGAGGCGTGCCCTCATGAGTGCCCAGTGCAGGGGGACAATCCCTGCCCTGGCCCTGCTGGCCACACTGTTGCTGATCCAGGCCAGGATGCCATTGGCTTTTTTGGCCACCTGGGCACTGCTGGCTCATGTTCAGCTGCTGTCACCAGCACCCCGAGGTCCTTTCCAGCCCCTCTGTCCCAGTCTGTGGCACTGCCTGGGGTTGTTGTGACCCAAGGGCAGGACCCAGCATTTTGTTTCGATGAACCTCATATCATTGGCCAATTGACCCAGCCGATCCAGATCCCTCTGCAGAGCTTTCCTATCCTCCAGCAGGTCATCATAATTCATCAATGAACTTTACAGTAATTTCTACTGCAAGAAATATTTCTATTGTAAGAAAAAGCAATAAAGAGGCATTATGCTTATGTGTGTATGGTCTAGATTTTAGATCTAAAAAGTGTATTCTATCAGTAGTGCACAAGTCAATTAACACCAATTAAGTCTGCAAACAGGCGCAGCTCTGATAGCCCCAAGTGTCACACCATGTGTCTGAGAGCATTGTCCAAATGCTTCTTGGACTCTGTCAAGAGTCAGGCTGGTGCTGTGACCACTTCCCTGGGGAGCCTGTTCCAGTGCCCAATCACCGTCTGGGTGAAAAACCTTTTCCTGACATCTGATCTAAGCCTCCCCTGACATAGCTTCACACTATTTCCTCAATTCCCGTCACTGGTCAGAGAGAAGAGATCAGTGCCTGCCCCTCATCTTCCACTCACGAGGAAGTTGTAACTGCAGTGAGGTCTCCCCTCAGTCTCCTCCAGGCTGAATGGGTCAAGTGACCTCACCTCCTTCTCATATGGCTTCCCTTCCAGATCCTTCATCTTTGTTGCCCTACTTTGAATGTTCTGTAATAGTTTAATATCTTCTTTATATTATGGCATCCAAAAGTGCCCCCAGCACTCGAGGTGAGGCCGCCCCAGTGCAGAGCAGAGGGGACAATCCCCTCCCTTGCCCACCTGGCCATGCTGTGCCTGATGCCCCCCAGGACACGCTTGGCCCTCCTGGCTGCCAGGGCACTGCTGGCTCATGTTCAACTTGCCATTGACCAGGACCCCCAGGGCCCTTTCCGTGGCTCTGCTCTCCAGCCTCTCATTCCCCAGTCTGTCCATACATCCACCGGTGGTGCATTCCAGGTGCAGAATCCAGCACTAGCCCTTGTTGAACTTCATATCGTTGGTGGTTAGCCAGCCCCCTATTATTCGTTGAGGTTTCCCTTTCCTTGTCATAAAAATAAATTGGGTTTGACAAGCAGGATGTGCTGGCTGTGACCAATGACTCTGTTGTCTTTCAGGTGTTTTTCAATACCTGACAGAATAATCTTCTCCATAACTTTACAAGGTACTGAAGAGAGACTGACAAGCCTGTAGTTTCTAAGGTCATCCTTCTTGCCTGTCTTGAAAACTAGGACAATGTTCACCAGATTCCAGTCAGTTGGGAACTTTCCAGGTTCCCAAGACCATTCAAAATCGTTGAGAGAGCTTGGACACAACATCAGCCACCTCTAGGAATTCCTGAATTAATTCCACCAGGCCCTATAGACTTACAGGGATCCAGCTCAAGCAGCTTTCAGCAAATGACAAAACTGAAAAGAATAAAAACATTAGGAAGATAGATTTCCTTGCAATCTGGCACTTCCCACTTGTGATACGAACACAATTTCTAATTTAGACTTTCTAGGTAACCAGAGGTTACACGCAACACTCTCTGCCTCAGTTTTCACAAAAAAAATAAGAGGCAATACCTCCAAATTTAATGGAAACTTTTGAGGGGAAAATTCCTTCACATGGAATATTCTATTCTTACAAAATGGACAGCTGTGTACCTTGCTTGCTATTACAGTGGAAGGATGCAAAGTTAATTTTTTTGCAACAGGTTGAAACAGTGATTATATCAATAGTATGTCGCAATGACAGGTCATTTTTTCTTTATCGCTCTTCTAAAACAGAAGTGACTAAAACAAGTGTCTCTAAAGTCATTCCTATGACTTCTGTCCTAAAAAAATTTTTTAAAAATCTGTAACCAGTATGATCTTGTTGAGCACAACAGAGACTCTTAAGAGCTTGAATCCTCTCTGAGCCTGAAAATTAGGTCCCCTTACTTAAGTACTCCAGTAAGATCTGGTTTTATTGAAAAGCTCAGAGAAGGATCATAATACATTTTTTTAATGCTTTGCATCATTTTGTATGAAATATCTTGACTAAATTACTTAGTATGAATAAAGTTTTTTCTCTCTAATTTGCTAGGCAATTGCCAAAATGTACAACCTATTCTAAACCAAACTGAAATAGTAAAATCTGCATGGGTTTAGAGCTATTCACTATTCGGTTGTTTAGGTCACTTCCTCTCCCTTGCTCTTACTCTGTATCGAAAGATAAAATGATCTATGCAAACTTCGAGACTGCTCCATGTGTCAGAGAGTCTACAAAACCAGCAGAAATTTACCCTGTGTCTGTGTCAGCAGGCATGGGATTGGAAAGACAAATGTTGTCATAACCTCCATCCACTAGAATCCGGTTGTTGGTTTAGTTAACACATCCTCTGGCTATTTGAACTGGTCACCCAAGAAGTCAACAGTAAGTCAAGTTGTCATGCATTCCTTATTAGTCATTTCCTCCCACAGCTGGATCTTCTGCATTTATGTTTACAAATCAGCTGAAATCTTGTTTGTGCTTCGAGGATGAACTGAAGACATTAGAAGAGTATCTACAGCTCTGCAAACTAAGAAGATTTAGGTTCTCCAACACAAGCAAACTGCACCAACTTT
Source organism: Gymnorhina tibicen (assembly GCA_013399875.1). Lineage (NCBI taxonomy): Eukaryota > Metazoa > Chordata > Aves > Passeriformes > Artamidae > Gymnorhina > Gymnorhina tibicen. Next base: position 317,205 of record VXAZ01003679.1, read on the forward strand.
CTGTTCACCATCTTCTCCTGAAGTGCATTGGTTTTACAGTATCTGGGATTCTTTTGTGGGTTTGTTTGTTTGTTTATTTGTTTGTTTGCCTATCTGGGGTTTTTTGGAGAGGGAAAGGGCATGGGGGGGAGGGGGATGGAATGGGGGAACACAGACAACACATCCTCTGGGCCCTTCTACCTAAGTACCCAGGGAGGAATTTCAGCTATTTTCAGTGCAGGAAATGCTTGAATAGTTTTCACCTAACGTGGTAGCACTGAGCAGTTATGTTTGTTCACCTAAAGAAAGATGTGCATATAATTACTTTTTAAAAATTTAATTAAACAGCTATTTCTGGACAATAATTCCAGCTAACTGGACAACATTGAGACTGTGAGTCGACATAACTGCTTACTCTTGCTTATTTTCACATAAGAGTATAAAAATTCTACCTTTAGGAATTTCTTCGCTTTACTGAATGCAGAACAGACAGAGTATCAGAGAAAGAAAAAATGGGCATGATACAAAGGAGGAATCTGGAAAAGTTCTAGCCAAATCCAGCTTATTTTGAATGATACTTCTCTTGACTTAGTGAATTTCTTGGCAAAATTACACTTTCCCTTCCCTCAAAAGAGTTACCTACCCTCATCCTGCCACATCTGACTTGTGTGTCAGTCTTTTCTATGAAGATTACACACAGAAGATTTCATCTTTCCTTTTTTTTTTCCCCCCTCAAGTATTCTTTCTAACTGAACCTATCTGGGCTTTGACATTTAAAAAAAAAAAAATCAGCTGTATTAAGAATTGCCTGGAAAGAGCATAGAATTGGCTGGAGAAAAGCAGGATAGATTTGCATTAAAACAAAAACAGAAAGAAATAAATATGTCCACCAGGTAAATTTTGCTAGTCTATTCTGAAAGGCCCACTGCTTGTACACTAGTCAGAACAATTTCAGAACAATTTTATAAATATGTCCTTTACATATTTAAGATCATTCTTTCAAACTAACCAATATCTAATCATCTTCTTTTTGGAGACGTGATTGTATTCCACGTTTTTTTTTATGACATCCCATTCTCGAGAAATTAATAAAAAGAACACATGACCTGTGAAGGTCAAACACGTTGTCTACTGAGATGGAACAACCGAGTCTAAGACTCACAGCCTTCTCTCTACAGTCCTCCACCCAATTCCATAATTCAGTGATAACAGATTAACCATTTACAGAGTCTATAAGCAAAGTGATGCTGTAAGGAAAGAGATGCACACAAGCTCCTAACACTGCCCTGTCACTATCTCCATGACCAGGACCCAACCACCAACAAACTGAAGGTAAGGTTTCTCTGTCATTGGGAAATTTCATGGATTCCCTGTCATTTAGCAGAAAAGTGACATTTCAAGTTATTATTTTACGCTAAAGCTCCAGAAAATAGCCTTCCACAAGACTGTAATGCAATTTTAATTTTACTAGAGAGCCAGTTGACTGTTATGGGCCACAGAGATGAAAAGTCATTCTTGCAAGTTTTCTAAAATGGTGGAAGTTCTTATATAATGTTTAATGTATTTGCTATCAGGCCTCTTAAATATTTTTTAATTAATAAGAAGTTAAATGCAAAATAATCCCATTGTTTGTATTAACAGAGTTGCAGCAAAACAGATGCCAGTTTCATTTATGATTATTATGAAAAAAGTACATTTTGCAAAAGCATCTATTTGCTTTGTCAGGATGTGAACTATTTTCTCAGAGGTCATCTCACAGCAGCCATCTTCTTATCCAGATAAAACTTATCTTGAACCAATCAAATATATATTATACAGCTCTTACTCCACTTATATGAAGACAAATTAACTGCTTGACACTAAATGATTTCTTGTGTGCTTGTTGTCAGCAATTAAATATCACAGCAGAAAAATGTGTCTCTATTGGCACTAAAAAAATTTTTCCCTTGACAATAGAGGATTGCATTCACACACAGGACTTTGTAAAAATTCACATTTGTGCTAATATTTTACAACCCCTGCTGCTGCTTCTGCTGCTGTCCTGAAGTAGTTACCTTTCTTGTGGTCCACAGTACTATTGGGCTTATTTCCAAGAACTGATACAAACTAACTCGTGGGATCATCTACTTAGCCAGCAGATAAAAACAAGCAGAAGGAGGAGGGATATATGGATTCCAATCTCTGTTTATGAGAACATCCTTCCTGTCATCAATATCCGCATTCCATTAACGTATGGTTTCAATTCTGCCTTTGCGATGTGGTTCAAGCACTATAGTCAAAGCATATATGTTCCAGTCAAGCACATTTCACTTTATATTAAATCAAGTAAGAAGGGATACCATAGCAGTTTCTGTGAAAGCTCTAGCTGTTTAGTAACCTGCTGCTCCTAATCATTTTCAATGGTACTGGAAAGCTTTTCCATTACGTAAGAGCAAATGCAACCTCTGATAAAATATTATGGAAATATCCATGAAAAATAAGAGGTACTCCAAAATGCTTATGGTTTTCATTATTTATCTAGTTGTTTAAAATTTACATTAGTTAAAATATTACTCTGTCAAAAACATGTTTGAAAGAGCGCAAAATGAGAAAAGAAGCATGACAGAGAACGACTAATCATTAATAAATCAAAATCTCTATATATGTTCCTTTATCTCCATAGTACGTGCACTGTATCCAGGTTCATGGCCTGCGAGTAGCCTTAGGAAAATGTTTGGAATGTGAACTGATACTGCAAAGGGACTGAGGAATCTATTAAAAAGGTATTTGAAGGTATATAAAGCTATACTGTGGCTTGAATTGCTAGGGTCAGCTCTAGGCTATGGACTAGAGCCCCAGTGTCTGTGATACAAGTGTAAGTACAGTGTACATGCAGACACCTATATAAACCTATAAACCACCTAAATCTAGGTGCCTCAATATGAAAGATGAATTCCACATTAAAGGTCTTAAGACCCAGCTTTAATTCACCTGGACATGCATCAAAAAGATGTTTCTTATTTATGTCAGCAAACTGCTGCCTGTGTAATCCTAGAAGAATTTACATAGCCTGGCACGGATACTAGCAGGTAAGTTTATTGATTATATTAATTTTCCAGCATCAAGAAGTCAGATATTTCTGCAGAGCATTGAATCACTGCATGCATATATAACTGTCTCCAAATATGAGCTGAATCAGATTCAGGGACTGGATCTGCTAGATTTTTTTCCATGCCTTAAGTTTATGACATTGACACAACCTGTGGACAAGGAAATAAAATCACCTTGATCTGCAGCTCTAGTATCTTCCCTAAGAACTAAACATTCTTGGGTAATGTGTAAAATTTCAGTATAAATTTGGTCAGAATCAGTATTATAACTGAATATGTGATTCCTGAACTTTGCACCAAATTTGTAACTATCTCTGAATCCATCAGGCTACCACACACCAGCCTCTACTTTCAGGCAACATAAGATTCCACTGTGAAAAAAGGCTTGGTATGGTTTGAATAACAGACAATTTCTCTTATGATGATGGAAATTACTGAAAACAAGACAATTTTAAGGTTGGGAAAGAACAGTAGCATGCCACCTGTACCACGGATCCATCCCCAATCTCTTATCTTCTCTGAGGCTTCCCATGATTTCTGGAAAATTTGTTTCTTGCTAGAGGAATATAAAACAGGATCAGACTATTGATATTGCAGAAACAGTATTTATAAGACTGCACCTGGATTCTGAAATGGCATTTTTCTTGCTTACACCAGGTGCTGTATCTAAATTAAATCTGCTTGTACAAATCACATAGTCATAGAATATCTTGCATGTTTATTAAAATGCTTTCTCTCGTCATTATGTATGTTAGATCTATTTCTCCTTCTTTACAAATGAATAGAACTGAGATAAAGTCATTAGTTTCAGTGTAATTACTACTGATTGGCAAAGCTGCTCCTTAGCCCAGAAGTTAAACTACGTTATTACGGGCATTGTCCAAATTCCTCTTAAACAGACAGGCTGAGGGCACTGATCACCTCACTAGGAAGCCTGTTTCAAAGTCTGACTACCCTCTCAGTAAAGAAATGCTTCGTAATGTCCCATCTAAACATCCTCCAGCACAGCTTTGGACCATTCCCTCACATCCTGTCACTGCATACCAGGGAGAGGTGCTCAGCACCTCCCTGTGCCCTTTCCCTCCTCAGGAAGCTGCACAGAGCAGCGAGGTCACCCCTCAGCCTATTTTTCTCCAAACTAGACAAGCCCAAATTCCTCCACCACTCTCCAGGACATGTTTTCCAGCCCTCCCACCAGCTTTGTTTCCCACCTCAGGATGCACTGAAGGACCTTCCCTTCCCAGCAGGGCCCACGTTGAGGACACCCCAAGGCTGAGCCCAGCAGGACCATCCCCTCTCCGGGCCAGTTGTGCCATGCTCGGTGCTCTGGGATGGGGTTTGCCCTCGGGGCTGCCTGGGCACTGCTGACCCACACTGAGCCCAGCACCAGCCAGCCCCACATCCCCTTCTGCAGCTGGTCAGCCACTCCTCTCCTGCTTCATCCCTGTGCCTGGTGTTACCCCATCCCAGGTGCAGAATCCAGCATTCGGATTTGTCAATTTCCATCCCATTAATGATTGTTCAATCAATCCTGATTCCTCTGCAAGGCCTCTTGTCCCTCCAGAGATTCAACAACAGCTCCGAGTTTGAAATCAGCAAACTTGCTACTGGTGCATTCACGTGCTGCTTCCAGATGGTGGATGAACACACAGAACAGAAGTGGCCCTGGAATGGAGCCCTGAGGAACACCACTGGTGTGACCAGTCACCAACCAGATGTAGCCCCATTCACTACAGCCCTTGGGCTCAGTCCCTCAGCCAGTTCTTCACCCACCACACTGTGAACCACTCATCCCACAGCTGGAGAGCTTGTACAGAAGGGTGTTGTGAGGGATGGTATTGTTGAGGAATACATTCAGTGCAGGTGGCTCTGGGTCCAGCTGCAGTGGAGCTGCAGGTTGAGCTCTGGGTGACAGGAACTCCAGGCAAGAGGCCATGCATTGCTGACCTTTGCTTAACAAAGGGCATAGGGACCTGCAGCCAGGGGACTAACAGAGGCACTGCAGGAGCTAAGTACCCCAGACTCTTGCGAGCTTATACTCATGAAGGTATAAAAGTCCAGGGTTTCCTTTGTATGGGGTCTCTCTTTGGAGGCATCCAGCATGAGCTGTGATTTTGTTATTTAGTTGTTGCACCAAGATTAAATTATTTTAAGGACCAAGGTGTCTGAGATTCTACTATGGAAAAGGTGGTGCCGTGTCAGTGAGGAAATCTTGTCTGATGGTGTGAGTGCGGTGTGTGTATGGAATTAGCAGGGCACTTAGCAGCTCTGGAGCTGCCCACTGAAAGGCCCTAGGGTCCCAGCTCAGGTGGTGCACATGTGACTTCCAGGGTGGCTCCTGAGTGTCAGGACAGGAAGGTTTCCTTAACAATATCTGAAGCCCAACTAAAATCTAAGAAAACTACATCCCCTGCCTTCCCTTTCTCCACTAGATGGACCTTATCATAGCAAACTAATAGCAACTAATAAAACAAATAGCAAACTAATTAAACAGGACTTTCCCTCTGTGAAACCATGCTGACTGCATCAGATGATTGCATTGCTTATTACATGCTTTTTAATAGTACCTGATATAAATTTCTACATAATTTTTCCAGGAACTCAAATTAAACTAGCAAACAGGTCTATAGTTCGGGCTTGGTTCAAGCCAGGACAGAGTTAATTATTTCAATAGTCAGGAAGGGGCATGCCTAGGACCCAGAAGTTATTCTATAACACCTCATTGCCAGAGCAGGGGGAAAGGAGTCACTTTCCAGAAGAAAGGACTCTTTTCTGCTTGGGGCGACATGGCTGCAGTTGGGTCGTGGCCTCCACAATGTACATTTTGGCACGTGACTCTCTCTTTCGTACGCTTTTGTTATTAATTTTGTTGCTGTTACTGATTCTTTTATCTCATTGCTGTTTTCAGTAAATTGTCCTTACCTTAACCCATGAGATTTACCTTTTGTGCCTTCAAGTTCTCCACTCTACCCCACCACAGCTGGGATGGGGAGGGAAAGCAGAGGAGTGAGAGAGCAGCCTGTGATTTAGAGAGCCTTGATGGGGGCACTGAAGTTGAGAATACCATTCCTAAACCATGACAAGCTCCCTGGCTCTTCCCTCACACCTTTTTTGTAAATTGGAATAACACTGGCTCTCTTCCAATCAGCAGGAACCTCCAAGACTTTAATAGATAATAAGGAGGAGTCCTGCCACAATATTCACTTGTTCCCTCAGTATTCTGGAATGAATCCCACCAAGCTCCATAGACTTGAGAACATTCAGCTGATACAGCTGGTCCCTTACAGCTTCAGTGTCCCCAAATGGAAATTCACAGTTCCTGCACTTGTGGTCCACTGACTCAGGACATTGGTAGGAGATCTATCAGTATTGTTAAAGATTGAGGCAAAAGCCACATTGAATGCCTTCACTTTTTCTTCATCCCTAGAAGTCAGCTAACTATCTTCAACAAGTACTGATCCAATGTTTTCTTTAGACATCCTCTTGTTATTAACATACTAAAAAAGCCTTTCTTGTTTTCTAACAGATCACTAGCCAGTCTCAACTCTGATTGAACTTTGGCCTTCTGTGTCTTCTCCCTGCACACATGAACCACAGCTCTGTAACTTTCTGCAAAGCTTGACCTTACTTCCACAGGCCATATAGTTTTATTTTCCTCTTGAGCTCCATGAGGATTTCCATGTTGAGCCAAGGGGGTCTTTTGCCCCTCTTGCTTCACTTACACCACTACACTTACACTGGGATTGCCCGCTCTTGTGCTTCTAAAAGGTGGTTCTTAAAGACAGACCTGCACTCACAAACTTGTAAGCCCTCAAAAACAAATTATCAGGATAGTCTGCTGAATGGTTTCTTGAATATCATAAAGTTAGGTCACCTGAAGCCCAGGGTGGCAACCCTACTCTTCTTTTTTCTCCTTACACTAAACACATTAAACCAAATCATTTCATGATCAGAGTGGCCAAGACAGACACCTGCTATCACAGCACCACGACTTCATCTCTATCCACAAATGGCAAGTCTAAGAGGGTAACCTTCCTAGTTTGCTCACTTAGTATGTATAACAAGAAGCTACCTGCTACAACCTTCAAGAATTTGAATAAACAGATGTAAAAAGAGGAGGGGAAAATTATGTTTCCTTTTACTAAGTTCATTTGTAAAGAGAATCAAGCATTCTGGAATATAAACAAAACTGTTTTAAATAAGCATGTCATCTGAAAGTTTCTTGTGGGCAAAATAGCTATCATTTCCTGGAGTGGAGCCTAACTTTACTCTAATGAAAGTGACTCCAATACTATGAGAGAGTCTCCAATACTGGAGACTGGAAATTAAAAAAAAAACCAAAAAACCAAAAAAACATTTGACCACATTTCAATCTTGTGGTGCAGGAAGTGATGGGGAGACATAAAATTACCTGAAATCCTGCCAAAGCTTGCAGAGGAGCTGTTAGTTCCTAAAGAACAGGGTGTGCCTCAAAACTATTGCGTGGTTCTTATAGTAACCAAACAATGAAATTCATTTATATGAACAGGGCAGGGGGTGCTACTTCCACAGTTCAGCTTCTTGGGATTGTAGCAATTGACCCCTAAAGAAAATGTTCCTGCCACTTTTGTCACAACCAAGAGTTTTTAATTGGTATTATATTTGAGGATGTGTAATTTTCTATTAATTTTTAGGCTTCTCTTCGCATGCAGCTAAAAACACATATCTATTTTCTTGCAGGAATTCAGATGCTGTGATTCAAATACCAAAGACAACACAAAGAAACCCCATTCCCAAGTTCCTTATATTACTTTGAATATTGATTATGTTCCTAGCGGTAGCAGCAGTTACAGTGCCTCAAAATAGGTCTTTGTATCTGTAAGTAAAAGAAAAAGTGAGTTTCAACAAACTCATATTACTTTTACTGGATCAAATCTTGCTTCTGACACTGTGAAATCTCCCTGACAGCGCTTGAGTTGATGTAAGTTCATTTCATGGGAGCAGAGTGTTATGGGCACCAGGATACAGATGTCAGGACACAGAAATTAGAAGTGCATGGACCAGAGTTTATGGAGGACTGGGCAGTGAGTCACAGGGTTATGAATAATACCGATCATTAAAACCAGGGCAGGAAAAACAGCTGCTGGAACTTCTACAGCTTCAAGGTTTCTTTTCACAGTGCCTATTAGTTGGAAAGAATTAATTTGAGATAATGGAGTAAAACTGGCCTCTGAGGGATTTGGTAGTTTTGTAAATGATTGCGGTTTCATATCCATAACTAAAGCCCTTATTGTTTGTAGTACAGCAAGCTAGCTGAGAAAATCATACAGTAAGCAAGGCAAATTAAAGTGGACATGACCTTTGCTCCATTTCTTGCACTATAAGAGAAACGTGGAATGAAAAGCTGAACGTGAACAAATGCTCAATCCCACAGAAGTCCTTCTATTTTTCTGGAATTGTAAGTCATAAAGAAAAGATAGATGCTGGAAGGCACTGGTATAAGAAATATGGCAAAAATACTACTAAGACAAAAATGTAACCATTCTCAAGAAACTCTCAGACAGCAGCATGAAACCCTAGCAGTAAAATGGAGTATGTCACTCTAGCACCCATAAGAGCTAGCCCAAAGAATCCACAGCTGGATGTTGTGTGGATAGGGATATAACTAAAGGCCCTACCAATATTTCTATAGCTGATAGTGAAAGTACCAAAGGGGGAGACTAATAAATTATTCCTCAGTAATTCTTTCTGTCCTCCTACTGAAAAAAAGAAGCCTAATACTGTTCAAACAATACAGTTGTAACAATAGCTCTAGCCAGAGATTTACAAATTAATAAAGTAAATAATAGAGTTAAAGAACATTACATGTTCAAGGAGAGATTCAACCTGAAATCTAGGAGAACTATAAAATACTTGTTTTCTAGAACAAAATTATTAGCATCTCATTACCAATACTGAGCAATGAACTGAACAGAATCGCTGTCTGTTTTCACTCAAAATTTCTTTCATTTGCTGAGATACAGATATTACTCACAGTCAGAGAGGTCTGTTGACACTGGTCAGTGAACTGCTGATTTTCACCAACAGCTTTGCTAGCAGTAATGTTATTATCAGCCATATGCAAACTTGGCGATGGTTCTTACTCCTCTCACCGTTTCTGTCCTTCCTTGGGCAATATACTGAAGAACAGAGTATCCTTCAGACAGACTCAGTGGTATACACTGGAGGCTGGTCACGCAGGAAGCCGTCCCCCATCACTTATGAAAAAACACAGCAACATTAGCAGCTGGACAAATGGCTTGATCCAGAAGATACTGAACTAAGAATCTGAAATTTTTAATAGAATTCACAAATTAGTATGGGAACTATGAGGAGATTGATTAATTAAGTGTATACTGTGGTTTGTATCCTAACTAGAAACAAATAGAAAATAGGTGTTTATTTCTCCAAGAAGCAACTGTAAAGTCATGATTTGGAACTCCTATTATGCCAATGTATTGTGGAGCTCTCACCAGGTACCTTATTTCAATTTTGCTTATTTTTCCAAAAATATTACTTAACTGTTCTATATTTATAATAGCAACATAGAAATCAAATAATTCTGTGACAGTCAAGACTGCTTATATCCTCAAAGGCTTTGAAGAACTTCCATTCAATCAATTTCCATGAGAATTTTACCTACATACAGAGAAAACTCTTAGCCAAGCAGAAACTGTTATTCAAAAGGGTAACTAAACTACTCAGATGAAGTAACATGCTCATTGTTTTTGTCTTGTCAGATATAGCAAAGAAGGCAGTGTGCAGTGATGTTATGATTATGGTTATTCCATTATACAGGCCATATAAAAAAAAAGTCTCAGTGAAAGCATATTGTTTCTAATTTCTGGGAAAGGAACCCAAGGAGATCACTTCTGAAACCCACAGCTGCAAGTAAAAGCCAGGCGTAATAATAAGGGTTTAGAAAAGGAAAAAATCAGCTCTGTAAAAAACTTTTATAATTTTACAAAGAACAATACTCATTGAAAATAATTCATCTTTTTTTCCTACAGTTCCTAGAAACTATTAGAGAACTATTAGAGAACTAACTTATTAGAGAAGTTACTTAGAGAAGTACATGGCCAGGCTCTTACCACACCTATTAACTACATTAGGCATCTAACTATCCCAATTATGGACTTCTAAGTCATAGAGAAACAACATTTAAATTCTTCCTCCAGTCAAGGAAGAATAATAAAGTATTCATAGTGATGACCATTAACAGATCCATGAGCTTGAGTTGCACTCAATTACTTCAGTGCAATTCATATCATTCTGAAAATGTTCAGAAATCGTCTTTTCTGTGAAAAACCATGGTACTTCACCAACTCTGAAGAAAGCCTTGTTATGTTTATCAGTTAGATACTGATAAATTGGACACATTAATCCATCCCTAAATTCCTCTAGTACTTCAAAGCCTATTAGATATTTATAAATTTTTATGCTAAATTTTATTTAATTTTATTTAATTTTATTAAATTTTGACTTTTGAAGCCTAGGTTTCATGCCAGTTCCTTACTTCATTCAAATATAAGATTCTCCCTATTGTACAGACTTCAGCAATCTTAAATCTAATCCCTAATGTTCTGAGGGAAAACTGGGCTCCTCTGAGAAAAGGTGATTAACCTCATTTATTTAATTTTGGACTTGTTTTTTCCTTTAACAGACGGTGACCTTCTCTAACTGCCAGGAATCCTCATGCACGTGCTGGCCTGTAACTAGTCATTTATTCCAGGGAAAGTGTGCAATAGTTTGACTCTCCACTTTATCCTGGCTGACCTACAAGGTTTTTCCTAATGTTCCTACTCACAGCAAACTGGACTTTTCACCATATGACAGTGGCCTCAGAAGCCAACCACATACTCTGTCAGATAAACAATATGTTTTCAAGATAAACATAATAGTGGATCAAAGCATGAGTTTTTCCAAAAAGGGGCATGTTAGCTTTATTATTTGTTATGCAATCATCTTCAGTTTGCTGCATTGCTGATTTTCTTTCCCTTGCGTATTAGTTTTCATCTGTATTTTACATATCCATTAAAAACCACCATATACTCACTCCAGCAGAGATTAAATGTCTAAAAGATGGATTTAAGTTCACGATCTCTCCTATTTCTATTTAATTACATTGCCTTCCATGTTGCAGTACAGGTCTCAAAATAACTCCTCAGTTCCCTGCAATCAAAAGTCTCAAGCTAGTTCAAGTTCCAGGAATTCAGTCTACAGAGAGCTCAAACTAAACAGACTCTGGCCCAGTGAAAATCAGGCACTTTTCCAAAAGGTGATAATGGATAGACACCAGATGGCTGATGGAGGGGAAAACAGATATCCTGGTATGTGCAAAAAAAAAAAAAAAAAAGGAGAAAACAACAATAAAAAAGCAAAATGAAAAGTGGATTAAAAGATTGGCATCAAAGGAAAATAGTAAAATGCAGCAAAATGCAAGGTGAGGGTGCTGCCTGGCAGATAGAACAAGCTGGAAACAGAGATGAAGGATAACAGGATGCAGGAGTTCTGGAGGACAAGGTCAGGTTTCAGTGGCAGTGTGCAGCCCAACACACAGCTGGGAAGAGAAGCAGAAAATGTCCTGGTGGCCCGGCCCTGACAGCAGAGACTCCAACCTCTGGAATGTTCCAGAGGGAGTAGCCATGTTAGAGCTGGGCAGCCTGGCCAAGCTCCCGTGGGCACACTGTGGGTTGTCAGGGGAGGAGCAGGAGCAGGTGCAAAGCCAGCCCTGAGAAGAGAAGGGCCTTTGCCGGGGAAGAGGGCAGGCTGCACGGCGGCACTGCAGGTGTCTGGACAGGGAACCAGATTGGAGCAAGCCAGCCTTCACCTGTGGGAAGGCATTCTCCCACCTGTGCTATACTATCCCTGCACAGCTGTGATTTTAAAAGTTTGCTGTTCTGCTTTTTCTTTTTTAAATTCATGTTTTCAGCTTAAAACACAGCTTTGGAGTTTAAAAGATTTCATTTGGTTTTGCTTGCTTTCAGGAAAATGTGACATGAGCTACCTCGGAGATTTACTTGACAGGGAATTCTTTGGGGAAGAGAGGAGGCAGCCTGTAGGGACAACATAAAAACTCTATGCAATAAACAAGATTGCTGGAAATATTACCCTTAGATCTACACTAAAATACTCTGTCAATATCATTCAGAAAAAAGCTTAAGATACACTTCTGGGGCTGAGCTCACTCCCAGTGCAACTACAGGCAAATTTGTTGGATTCAGTGGCATATCTGCAAAGGCAAATTATGTCCATTCCCACTTTAAGTGTTCAAGAAAGTAAACAGAGTATCTGCAGAGCTGGGGTAAATCATTATCCCAGAAAATAATTTACTTTATCATGCTTAGAAACTCTGAAGTAGAAATACAGTTGCAGATATCTGTGCTGATTGGAAAATCAAATTCTTTAAATAAATAGAAGACCAAGAAAGGCCACAGATGGCACAAGCCATTGCATATTTCAGAGGATCTTCTTACTTTTATTAAGATTAAAGAATTTTAATAGAGTCAATGGATTTTTAAAAGAAAAGGCAAATTTGTCCAATATTGCTTCTGCTATTAGAGGTTTTAAAATTTTGGGTTTAGAAACTGTACCTTCCATGTACCTTGGCTACCACCTTAAACAAAGAAGACTGTAAGTTTTCATACTTCAAGCTGCCCTAGAAAAATGCGTGTATAAAGGTCTGTTCATTTAAATCGGTCAGTTTAAAATCTAAATATGATTAGACTTCAGAATTGAAAGGTGCCAAAGTACAAAATTTCCACAGCTGTAAACAGTAAATACCTGAAGTGGGGAGAGTAAGAATGCATGAAACTTCCAGTTGAGTGTGTTTTGCATTAATGTACACAAATCAAATGTTTTGTGAACGGTTTAAGTAAGTGGATGAAACATCAGGAATGAAGCAATATAATCCAGTAAAGTAAAGCATGCATACCCTGAGGCAGAAGTGGTTTTAGTTTTCTTGTCATAGCACAGCATTATGTTGTGTGTTTGTAATGAGGTAGGGGACACTCGAAAGCAGCTGAGTAAAATTCTAGAAAGTCTTTTTAGATATTTCTGTTGCTAAAGAACAGGTCCCTTTTTAGGGTCAAAACCCATGCACTTTGAAAAAGTTCTACTTTTCCTCACATAGGTTTTCACTTTTCTCTCTGTTCTAACCAGCAAAGTATTTCCCTGCCTTTTCCTGTATGCAAATATAATGCAGATTGCAGACAATATATACTTGTAGCACTGCTTGTTTATTTTTTACTGCCACACTCAAGAATCCATTTTCATTTGAAACCACATTTTTCTTCATTCCTTTTTTCCTTAGCTCTGAGCTAAAGAATTTGGAAATGAGGCTGTACTGTTCCCAGGGCTGAGAGTTAATCACAGATCCAGCCTTGTCCTTCCCAAACAAGGAGTCCAGGGAGAATACAAACACCCTGAAGATTTTTTTTTTAATCCATTTGCAAGATCATGCTTCGTACTTAAACAGACACAAAAAGGCCTCGGTAGACAGCCTGCCACCCACTGAGCTTTACAGAGTTCAGACATTTGCTGTAAAGTGTTATCTTCAGAAGAACTGCTTTTAATTAAGTGTTTGGTTCCTATTTTGTCCCTTGGGTTATATATCCATGTATTCATTCTTCTCACAAATCATCTCTGTGTTTCATTTCAGGTTCATACATTGTTGATTACATAATTACCAGTAGTAAAATAAGCAGCTTGAACTATGTGTTTTTAAGGGACTTTTTGAGGGAATTTGAAGTCTTTAGAAGTAGGGTAAGGCTGGCCCTTTCCAATACCTGGCTTGGGATGATCACCTCTGCACTAAAAACTTGAACTTCAGGTGTTGTGCTTTACTGCACTATTTAATTAGAGAACCAAAAACCAGTGGGTTCCATCAGATTTCTTGTAATTTCTTTTTCATTTGTTCTGAGAATATATATCAGGAACTAGAAGTTGTATAAATAGCAAACCTTCCAATATATTTCTTCATACTTTAATTTCATTAAATTAAATATGAAGCGTTTTTCATTAGCAGCCTGTTGGGAGAAGAGGTAAATCACAAGAACCTCTGTCTGTTTATCCAGTGATTTTTTTAGAAGGAAAAGGCTTGTTCCTCTTATGTTTTACCTTTCCCAAATCACACAATTTAATTGTGACATTTTCAGACCTGTCACCCTACTGTGTCCTCCTGTCTTACAGGCTGATAAGAGATTGAGGGCCTAGAAATAATTTTTCCATGTTTTGCAGGGAGCTGGGAGAAACCTCGTGTGAATCTTCTTGCAGGATCACTTTGAGCTGCACTACCCAGCATGGGCTTCCCATAAGGTAACCCAGATGCTATGGCATGTGCTTTGCTGGTCAGTGTACAGTACTTTCCATGCCATCTTGGTGCTTTCACACTTCAGGGTGACTCTGCTGAAAGCCTGTTGTCGTTGATGTCTCACAGCTCTGCCTTTCAATGATGTGTATTTTTAGATGCAGTGGAAGTAAGCCATTGATTTTTTTTCTCCTTTTTTGAAGAGCACTTCTCACATGTTGTTTACACTCTCTGTGAGCTTTAGTGGAGCGTTTCTTCTCCACTGAGAGGAACATACTGTTCACGTGCACTCTTTCTCCTGCTCATGTTTGTGTTGCCTGGAAAAGACCAATTTTCCCTAACTGCATCATGCCATGCGCTATAAATCACATTTGTGTCCTATTTAAAATATAAACCACAACAGACACAGAAGAACAAAAGGAACCACACGCCCAGCTTTTTTTGACAAAACTCCCACACATTGATAATTAGAAGCACATAAAACCATACACAAGCTAGGAGAGCTTGAGCGGCTGTCATGCCTCATGCTGTCTGTCTCATCCTCCTCCACTTTCAATTCTGCCACAAAATTGCCTGGAACAGTAAAAAGGGCAGGAGAAGATTAACATAAACAATCTGTGAAACAATGGAGATTAAAATAATAGTAAAGATTGCCTGACAAGTGTGCTTTCATGAGACTCTGGGAAATCTTTGCTTTAATTAATTATCTGCACTTGTCTAAGGGATATCTGAAGCACTTAAACACTAAAAGGACAACAATGTGTTTTAAAAGACATCTGTAACACAAATAATTGTTGAAAACGTTTTAAGTAGCTTAGTGCGTAGGCAATGTGGATAGAGGATTCTGGCTGCATGTTTGTTTTATATTTTGCAATCGGACTTATTGGCCCTACAGACTTGAACCCTAATCCTGTGATCTCACATGTGTACGTATTCCCACTAGACTGAACAGAACTCTTTGAGGGACTGGATTGTCCAGTTTGTTACACATATTACCAGATGTAATTAATAGCACTCACTACTTATTGTTGCTGCTGTTGCAAGGCTCCACACATTGTGCTTAGGCTGTGTAAGGCATGGTGAATCCACATGCCTCCTACATCACACTGCCCTTTTAACTGCTTAAATCCCTAAGAAGGAACTGAACAGCTTAGACAAGTGTCGGAAGAGAAACAATGGTTTGAAGGGCTAAAGGATTTTCCTGGGGATGCTTAACAGACAAAGTTCAACAGGAAACTAGAGGTCTTCATTCTCCACACAGTTTCTCATACTAGAGGGCAGTCCCTACTTCACACTGGGATTTTACACACTGTGTATATTACAGCAAGTGTGGCACATGCCAGAGAGGTGAAGAAGAACCTCAATAAATATTTTATTAATCTAAAGAATTATCAGCATTGAGCAGTCTCATTTATCAACAGATAATTTTGCCACCAATTTTCTCACAGTGAAATATATTTATCTTCCATTAGTTTCACCCTCTAAATGAAGTGAATAATGACTGTTAGGACATAACCATCCTTAAAATAAAAGATGTCATTCTATAAAGTCCAATTTTTAATGGTTTTTTTGCTTATTTTTAGATTTGCTGATAAATATCTCCCATACAGGTACTTACAACTACTCGTCTGTGCCAGTATGTTATAGGTGTTTCACACAAAGCAATGGGGATGCACTTGAGGAACTTACACAAAGTCATATGAACTTCACACCTCCAGATCATCCTGCCACATATTCTATCACATTTAGTCACTTTGAGCAGTGCCACCTTTCAAGAGACCATAATTTCCCCAGAGCTACAAGAATACCTACTGAATATAAATGAATTACCCTGTTAATGAATCTTATTTAAGAGTGAGGATACTCAGAGTATTATAAGAGTAATTACTCCCACGACAAATTTACTTCTCTTACATGTATAGTCAGAAGAAAGTCAGAAGCAATCAACAAGAACAATTTAGTTTAAGAGCCTAAATCAGTGTCTAGGTTCAACTGGACTAACAGCAAGACAGACTGACAGAAAGATGAAAGTTAATTAGCTATATTTGCTAATTTTTCAAATGCTAGTGAGAAAGGCCTTCTCCTCTTGAGGTAATTAATTGCTTTTTGGCCATTGAAGCTCTTCATGAGTGCAAGTCTAAAAGGGTTTGCTATGTCCCAAGAAAACAACAGCCATATAAAATCCTGGAACATCCTACCACTAAGGCAAAAGAAAATTCAAACAGATCTTTGTTCATAAGTCGAAGAAACAGGTAAAAACATCAGAGGAAAGAAAGCAAAAACAAACCCTTTTAAACATGGAATTCTAGGAAAGAAGTTCTTGAACTATCTAGTACCAAGTAAAGAGGAAGAAGAAATTATTTTTCTCTTCAGTTGTCTAAAAGCGAAACAATAACTTATACTTTATCTCCAATACCATTGAAATCATCATGAGTTCTGCCACTTCTTTCAATAAATTATTTTCTTCTCCAGCTGTTATTTTCTATTCCTCCTGTCTTTACTTCCAAATCTTAACATAGTTAAAGTTTATGAAGAGGTTTATATAAAGTGTCGTTCAATACTTAAAACATTTTAAAGCATAAATAAAATATTTGTTGTATCTGAATTTTTTCATGTGCCTTCCAACAAGAGATTCTGTGTTTTAAACTTTCCAATTAACAGTTACCTTATACTATTCTTCTAGAAACTGATTACAAAACAATGATGCTCTATTAAAATCAGTCTGTAACTTTTCAATTAAACTTCTAAAAATTTGAGACAGGATATGTCCCTCTTTTTTTTTCCTAAGAAGTCTTTTTGAAATAGAAAGAATTACCTAAAAAGAAAAGATAATTGTTTTGCTTTCTGTCTGGNTTTGAGCATAACACCAAAAGCTATTTTCAACTGATTTTCAAGGTTTTTTTTAAAAAAGAAACAACGAACAAAAACTGACACATATATGTGTATACCCCAGTTTTGCAAAGCTTTGAATAATTACTCATGTTGGTTTTGCTCACTGCTGTATTTCAACACTTCTGTAAGCGACATTTTTAATGGATTTAACTGTATCTTCTTCCTTCTCCAATTTATTGTTATAAAAGAATATAAAAGAAGTATGACTATACTGAATTAGTCTAGTAAGTAAACATTATATGTGTTATCTATGTTGACTTCTCACAGTGCTTCACACTTTCTAGCACATTACAAGGTGGTACCTAAGAGAGAGTCTTCACAAATCAAAGCTGCTTCATTTAAGCCGTTTTCAAAGGTCAGCAGTGTTTGCATATTTCATTCTACATTTTTCTTAAAAAATTCCCTGTAATTAAGTAGATCCTGATGAAGATAGATGACTTCAAAATCACTGCAAATGACATAAATCTTCTCAGTTTCTTGAAAAAATAATTTCATTTGCAACTGATAAAAAACATCAGATTAAGACCATTACAATCCCTGCATATTCTCAGCTGAGAAAATCATAAACGGTTTTTCTGTGGGGGCTTAGTCAGAGCTCTCAGAGTTCATATCTAGGGTCTTCCCATATGCCAAAAAGGAAACTTAAAGCAGCCTTTCAGTAATTCTTCGTCCCTCAGTAATTCCTATTCATTAAACTTTATGTGAATGAATTAATTAATGGAATTTTTTCCTAAAAGGAAAACTCAGCTGGCCATTTCCATGTTTTGCTTAACACAGAATGAGACACAGAGTCCCGACCCAAGAAATGGTGACTTAGAGGTCCCTCATTATGTGATCAGTCATTTGTTTATGGAAATAAAACTGAAATAACATCTTAATTACCTACACAGTAGACACTTCCACCCACTAAAACTGTTCACTAAGGACACACACGTGCACATGGTATTCTACTATTTTCTGTATTCAACCTAGAATCTTGCATGAAAATAATGATGTTATGTTGATTGTTTATAACTTTCCTTTTAAAGTTAATGTGAATCTGTGCTATCATATTTGGGACTGTATTTTTAAAATCCTTTCTGTGAAAGAAGGGAGAGGAAGATTTTTTCTCTTTCTATTTAAAAATATTGGGAAAGGAGGGAATTAGAAAGCCTAAGGAAGTGGAGATTATATACACTTAAAAAGAGTACCACTCATGAAGTTCAGTTGACATCCAGGAAGAAAAATCTAGTGAGACATCTTGAAGCCTTTAAAATAATAATTTTTAACTCTGAGGAATTCTTATGTTACCCATGCTAAAAAAAATAATAAAAAGGAGTAAAAATCCTTTTCCTCCATGCTGTTTTTCAGGTCACAGTTAACATGTATTATACTTACTGTAGGAGTTATTTTTAGGTCATTTGCCTGATACTGTATTCTAGGCACTTTTTTGGTGGGTCACAGAGAGTTCAGGAATAGACATACATTGCTACTCTGCTTCATGGGTAGAAAGTGACTTTCCCAAGGCCTTTTATTCACAGAAACAACACTTGAACTTTATAAGACATTTTAAAGGTTTGGTTTGGGTTGGTTTTTTTTATTTTGTTTTTTTTAATTTATAATACTCCCCTTATGAAAGTTTTTGTTGTCCCTGCTTTGTTTGCTCTCTTCTGTAAGCCAAGAAGCCATGTTGGCTAGGAATTAATTAGCATAACTTCCCAGCTCGAAAGTAATTCACCCTTTTAACTTAGTTAAAAGTAAGTTTAAAGTTAAAAATGCTGGTCCAGCAGAGAACCCATACATCACGACTGTTTCAGTTTAAGTGTTTCTCGCCCTTCACAAGCACACGGACCACATGAGACGATGGAAACCCTCTGCACATGTTTCATAAGCTTGCCAAATTATCCAACTGAAAACTTGGTAATTACATGTAGCTATTTCTGGCCATTTAAGCAGAGGCCTCACGCAAACAGATTTCATAGGTCTTCAGCCTAGATGATTGCCAATGACACATACTCTTTGTCAGAATTTTTCTTCTTCTCTATACTGTCTATTATACTCTTGGCATGAAGTATCCTTCTCAAGATCTCTCTTGATCAGAGCTTCTATAAGCACTATAGCAAAATCAGCATGACTACCTGGCATGGCTGCTTCTCCTTCAGCCCAAATACTCATCTTGGAGCTGCATTCTGCTACCCACCTACGCTTTCTGTAAGTTTTGCTCACCAGTGTTAGAACCAGATTGATTAAGCCCCTCAGCTGATGGACGGATTAGGAAAAGCATTAACAACTGCTCATTTCAAGTGCCATGTTTTTTGAAAGCTGCTAGCTCATTCCATCTAGTCAGGATTAAAAGCCAATCACAAGTAAGCCAAGCAAATGGTAGCCAAAGCATAAATCATCATTACATGCTGGCAGCTGGCTGCAACTACATGACAACTATTCACAAACAGGATGCTTGGTGCCCTTTTATGTGGATCTTGTGTTCTTTGCACATGTTTGTTCCACATGAATTGTTCCCTTGGAAATACAGGGAGAGAATTAAGGTGATGAGAGAATAATAAAATACCTCATTGTATCCTGCTGCCTTTTATTCTTGGACAAAGGATCCTTTTATTCATGGATAAATTAAGATTTGCCAAACTGATCTAGAGATAAGCAAAACCTGCAACATGTCCTTCAGACGTGATGCACAAAGCATATATGTTCTTGAGTGTTTGCCACTAACATAAACAAACTTACAAAAGTGCAGTAACTGCAGTCCATTCACCAAGGTTTCCACAGCATAAGTACCTCTCCACAACTGCCTGGTGTTCACTAGCTATGCGGTATTTCTGCCCTACATTATGGTCTTTTTAGTCAGAGAAAATTAAAAATAATAGCACAGGGTTAGCTTCTTGGAGTCCCAGCAGTATTTTTACATGAGTGAAGATCATCTCTCCTTCAGGAGAGATGTTCAAATCAGCATGCTTATATTGCTTCATTTTTAAAAGTCACAGTTTGGGAATAAGTACAATTTATTGGCTTGATTGGGGAATTTTTCTCTATTTTTTTACTGTCTTTTCACTACTAATAGCCTTTCATAAAGAAGTCAAGGACATATATATTTCAATGCCATGATACATAAATTTGTACAGTTACACCCAGAAGAAAAAGCACAAGGAAAACCTCCTAACTTGCAGAATATAATTTTTTCCTCTCATAATTAAAATGAAGCTTTGTGGTATGATTCCATGCTGAATGTTATTCTATATAGTATTATGTCATTAGTGGAATACAGAGACCCAGTATCCATAATGAATACCCCTTATAAAAAGTGCTAGAACCATCTCAAAAATTAAGAGATTCACCATGTAACACACTCTTTTCTCTAGCTGTACATTCAAATATATTCATACCTCCTAGCACAGAAAATATTTTAGGAAAACATTATAAACCAGCTCAAAGTATTGCCAACATCTGCCATTCTGTTGTTCTGCCATTTGAGTTCAATACCTTATCTGTGATGGTCATAAATACCAGATGTAAATACCAAAGAAAGGTGTAAGAATTTCAGCATAGGCACATGTTGGATAATCTTCTGTCATGTTAGCTTTCATCTTGAATCCTAATCCTTGACAATGGTTTATGCATCAAAACGTTTCACTGAGTCCTTTAAAATGTGTTAGCTTTAGCAGGTGTAAGTCTGAAGTTCTTAAATGCAAATGTAAATGTCCTGGAATGTTTTCAGACCCTGCTGAGACCTCCATCTCATTATCTTTCTCTAGAATAGTGCTGCATGGATATTTCATGGAATCATGGAATCATTAAGGTAGGAAAAGACTTCCAGGATCATCAGGTCCAACTGTCAACAATCAGCGTGTTCACCACAAGTTCATGTTTTCAAGTGCCATATCCACACATTTTTTAAACACTTTCAGTAATGATGACTCCACCGCTGCCCTGGACAGCCTGTTCCAACACATGACAACTCTTTCCATTAAGAAATTTTTCCTAATATCAAATCCAAGCGTCCCCTGGTGCGACTTGAGGCCACTTCATCTTATCTTGTTGCTTGTTACCTGGGAGAAGAAACTGATATGCCCTAGGTTACAACCTTCTTTCAGGCAATTGTAGAGAGCAACAAGGTCTCCCATGACCTTGCTTCTCCCCAAGCTAACCAACCCCAGCTCCCTCGGCCATTCCTTAAAAGATTTATGTTCCAGACTCTTCACCAGCTTTGTTGCCATTCTCTGGATATACTCCAGCACCATTTGTAGTCCAGTTCAGTAGAACTCTTTGTTATTGCTGAAGTCTGAGAGAGCTTACTAAAATGGTTTACTGTGCTTCTGTTTTGTATATAATCCTCATTTAGTCAGACCAAGAAATATTTACAGATATCCCAGACGTTCAGTTTCACAAATCTTGTAGTCAGAAGAGACACATTCATCTCACAGAAGAAATTTATATCCACAAGGAAAATCAGAACCCCAGTAAAGTCTGTTTATAAACAGTGCTATGAAAAGAGCTTGACATATTATGAAACCTCTTCCAAAAGTTAAATGACTTTTCTAACTTAGACATATCATATGTGACTTGAAACAGGGATTCCTTTTATGCGCAGGAATGAGCATCACTCTTATCCAGATTACTTCATGAAAACAACAAATTCCTTCCAAATAGCCTTAATAATTAAAAGTGGCACTGGCATGTTTACTTCATATTGGCACATAAAAGGCACATTAATTCCCTTTTGCCTTCCCCAATATTTTGTTTTTTCCTAATATCTAACTGTACATATTGAAGTACCTGAATGATCGATTACTCATATGCATTGTAAGAATTGTCAGTAGTTTCATACCCTGATAATATATTAAGTACTATGAAAGTTGTTAATTTTTCCAGAGCTGGAACCTATTAGAAGTACCCAAAAGCTGAACCAGAGAAGGATGCTCTCTATTAAATTCCCAGCAGGAGTGACAAGTCTATGAATCTGATTAAATGACCTTATAATTTCTGGTTGAAACCAAGATCTTGTTGTCTACATGCACATTTTGTCCTGAGACAGCTTTTTGGATTAATGGGATTATTTTAAGCAAAAGCTGTATTGATAACCAGCTAATAGTGATCCTTTTATTTCAGTAAGCTTATTTGTTGTCCTACAGTTGGTAAATCAAGAGTAACATTTTTATATTTACATCCTTGAACCCACAGTAGTAACTTTCATGTCACTGCAGAAGTGTCAGTAAGACAAAGAAATTCAAGCATCTGTGAAATGCTGGCAGAGAGTTACATAAGTTTCATAAAATTCTTCAGGGAAAGATGGTGTCTACTGGCTTAGACCTTAGCCCACAAGACCTTATGAATGTGTCCAAAAGCCACTGAAGTCAAAAGGCTTTAAAACACATGCTAACTGTTAGAATACACATTAGCACCACTTGTGAATAAAAAAGTTTTCCTGAATAAGGGCCACAGACAGGCTCAGAGCTTCTCTCTGTGACCTGGTATTCCATGTCGGCTGATTCTAAGTGTTGCCCTGAGGAACTGGAACTGGATATACCACACGATGATTCAACAATCAACATTTTTCCAATTTGTGCTGGTCCTTTATATTTCCAAGAATGGGTGGTCCCAGTTGGCATTGCCCCAGTGTTAAATAAGGTAAAGGTGTGTCAAGCAGCAAATCTCAGGAAGATATTACCATTATACTTAGCTGTATGGCTTGTAAAAGTAGTTTTCTTGCCAGCAGCAACAACAGTAGTAAGTAACTGGAATTGTTTTATTTCAGAGACTAATGGCAAATAAAAATAAAGACTTCTATGCTCGGAAAACAACAGGCCTGTGAGTTAACAGAAAACAGAATAACTGGTAGCTTACCCTCTAAATAACAAATCCAGTTTAAAAACAACCCACATGTACATCTCAGACGAATCTTTCTGCTAAATATTTCTCCCTAGCTCAGTTACTGTCTACAGGGATACTACCTTAGGTCTGCTATTTAGAACGGTTACAGCAGTTTAGAGTAAAAAACATATATATTAAATAGAAGAACTAAGTTAGCAAGTCTACTGAATCTTATCTGAATTGTTTGCTTCAGTCGTAAGTGCACTTTTATAACATGAGCAGCTTTAATCACAGCCCTTCCTTGCTCCATAGAATAAGCAAGGATAATAAGGCTTAGCTGTCGATGAACTTTTTCTGTGGCTGATGAACAGGCCAAGAAACTATCGCAAAATATGATTTAAAGTAAGATTTGAAGCTTCCTTCAAGCTAAACTCTTCCTTTCGGTGCACCACTTTTTGATGTCTACTCTCCTTCCTACTGGCAAAAGCTTTTGCGATGCTTTCACTCTAAAGTAAAACTAATTTATTTTCTTCAAGATTCCTGTCATAAGACTGTAGTAAGCAAATATTTCCATCTGTTTTGGGAGACAAATGATTAAAGATTTGCCAGCAATGGAAGTGAGTATGGATACAACAAAACTGGGCTCAGTCCCCAGACTTAATACCCATAATCAGAGAGGCAATGGACAGAAAAGAAAAGAGGACAGAACACAAAGGAAAAGCTTGGATATAAATGATACAGAACCGAGGAACAGATGAGCTAAAATATCTTTCCAAACTTAGTGACTTGATCTCATCCCAGTGTGGACTGAGACTGGGTCCATGACTGCATTGCCTTGCTAAGTGGGAACAGAGCTGTGCCACAGCCCTGTGTTTGTTTTGAGAATAAGAGAAGTCATTGTTGCAGTCTCGATAACTTAAATATTAAATGCAGATTGAGCTAGTAAATTCAGACTCTCAGTTTTGAGCAATATGGGAGGTATATGAATCCAACACTGAGTCAGGCCTCAGGCTCTCTTGCTGTTAAGCCAAAGCTGTAGGTCTGCCTAGTATGCACTTCCAAATTCTGTACGTAGTGGTTCTCTCTACCCACATATTGCTAGTTCTGAAAAACCTTCTCCCACCAGCTTCTTATTCTTTCCATCTTCTTCTTATTCCTTGGATTGTTCTTTTATTTTTCTCCTGTTGTTTTGGATTTTTTTTTGTTCTGCACTTTGATTTACACTTTTCTTTATGGTCCCTCTATTGTTCATCTTTTTTTTTCCTCTTTGTTATTTTACTCATCCTTTACACTGATTGGCTGCCATAACTGTGTGGGAAATGACTGGAAATATTCAGCAATCTAGTAAATGACATAAAATGACTGAGTCCTTTTTATCTGAAACATGAAGAATCCCTGCAATTCCTTTTATATCCAATGCAAAAGAGATGCTCACCATCTCTAGGAATCAGCCAGAAGTTTCTCCTTTCTGTATCCTGAACTCCACTGACCTCACAATGTGCACTAGTAATGACAGCAAGAATGGAAAAGGTAAACAAAAAACAGTTCTGGTTGAAACTTAAAGCAAAAAAAGCAGGCTCCACATCTTAGACAATGAACTTATGGATGCAGGAATTTATGGAGTGAAGGGACATCTGTCAAAGTCATTAGAAATAAGGAATGCGATGCTCTGAATATCTCTTGCACAGATGCAGATCTAAAGATGGAAACAGCAAAACTTTTATATTAGATTTTTAGCGAGTATATTCCAGGAAAAATAACACTGACAATAACCTTACTCTCTTAATCTGGGAGTTGTTTTCCACAAATTTCTATGCTATGTTACAGGGAAAAAAATTTCCAAACATTTAATGTGAAGTCTTTAGTCCTTAATGAAATACTCGGGTGTGGTTCTACTTTGAAAAGGAAACCCATATGACATTCCATTTCCTCATGCTGATTTTTGCATAAATTATCACTTTGTAAGTACAATGAATCAGGTATTTTAAGCATCCTGATCCATCTACGAGATTTTTTTTCATCTCAAATTGCCTCTTTGAGACAATGAGACTAACAGCATCTCATTATTTTTTCTTTTCATTATCTATGAAAATGTTCTATGATGTTTTGTTTTCTACTGCATCCACTTACACATTTTTTTGCTTGTTTAGACTTTCAATAGACTTTACATATTAGGTCTAGGATTGTTACCTTATTTTCTGAGTCAGGTAAACTGAGATGTATTCTCAACAGATGCAGAGGGATATGTGTAACATGCGTGTACATTGTATTCTAGATAGACCACAGCAAGGTTTGAAGGATGGAATTGATGACTATAGGTCACTCAGATATTACTTTTTCCCTCGGATCTCAAGACAATTCCATCAGGCATCAAGTGAATTTCCTTGTCAGCCTCAGATCTGGATCACCCAGACTCTCCAGTGCTGCAAAGCAGTCACACCACAGTAGGTTCCTGGGTCTCAACTCCATCCTAGCATGCCTCTCACAAGAGGACTTGCAAGATGATCCTCAAAGACATCTTTATAGTAGACTACCATGGTGTTTGCATGATAGGAAATGAGTCTCTCAAGGGCACCTTTAAAGGACCTGGATCACCAGTGAGATCCTGAGCTTTCCTCAGCTTTCTGCTTTCTGCAGAATATCCAAAACAATAAATCATACCTCTTATTTTTCCACTGACAGCTTTTAATTAGCCTATTTCCACTGCTTATCTTAAAAATGCTGAGGTCGCATCTTCCCACTGACTTGCTATTGTGTACACTACCCTTTTGTTCCTTTCCTTTTTCTAAAGAAAACATAAGCAATACTGTTCTTTTCATACAGTGATTCTTAAAGTCACTGAAAGTGATATGTCATCTGTATCTACCAACTGCAGCTCTAGTGAGCTTAAAATGTCAAAGTGGGAGAAGGCTTGGCTGCTAACCTAGACAGTATGAAAGGGCTCTGAGAATGCCCATTCTGGATGTTTCACTGGAAAACTGTAAAAAGCGCATTCCATACGGCTTCCAAAAAATCCCACAGTCACTACCAATGGGAAAATTGAGAGGCTTTTAGAAATCAACCTCAAAATTCTTCCATCGTCTGTCTCCCTGGACATTGTGTTCCAAGATTAGCTCTAGAAATCGAAAAAAACAAACTTTAAATAGCTTGCCACAAATAAAATTAACATATAAATTGCTACCATTCAACAAGATTTTTTTAAATCTCTCTTTTTTATAGATTTATGAAAAGCACAGGGTGTTAGTGTATGTGCTTTCCTATCAGAGAAAATGTTAACTAGGAATGGTGAAACTGCCCACTTGCAAATTTGACCTTCAGAAAGGCCAGGACACCATAGCTATAGGAAGGTCTCAAGGACAGTGAAGCATGAGAAAGACAGTGAAGCATGTTTCTTTTCACAGAGAAGCATGTTTCCCAAACTGGTCCTTTCTTGCTGCAAGATAGTCAGTAGCCTAACCTAAGAACAGGTTACAATGGAAAGGCATTTTCAGCAGAAGAGTGAGTCTATGCCTATCCATGGACATGCTGTGATTCCTTCTGTGATTCCTTCTGTCACTGATTCCTTCTGTGATTCCCGTGTGTCTGGGTTCCTATCCTGTGCAGTACAGTATGGCAGAGAAACAAGTCTGCTTGGGCCTCAGGCTGAGTGCAAGCTACCTAGAAAAAACAGTATAGATGCAAGATGTCAGTCTCTGAGACATTCTGAAATCCAAAATGTTAGTGAGAATACTTTAGCAAATACATCTTTCTGAGGATTTTATTCTTCTTGGTTGTCATTGTCTAAACTTCCACTACTAACTTTGACTTTTGCATGTCATGTATGTATATATCTTCTATGTTATCTAGAACATAAGGAGAGAGAAAGAGAATTAAGACTATTATTTACTCTGTGTCATGATGAACAATGTGCTTAATTCTAGTTATTGTTCATGATAATTGTGTGTACACAGTACTGCACCACAAAGGAAATGTAATTCTTCACTAATGAAAAAACAGTGTCGTTATGCCACAGAATATGATATGCTAATTCTGGAAATCATACAGCTATGGTATCTCCAATAGGCACAAAGAAAACTTATATTCATTGAATAGCCAGCTGCACTGAACTGCAAATTCATAGATACTGAATTCTTTAAAAAGTTCTGCCATGCTGTTCACAATATAGAGCAGCAGAAAATTTAAACAAATATCTAAAACATGACAACCTGACATGTACTGCACTATATCTATGTACTTATGCTAAGGAAAACGTAAAAAGATCAAAATCAAACCCCATTCATCCTGAAGAGAACACATTCCAGACACAAATGCTAACAGAGAGCCATGAAATCTTCTAATTCAAATAAACTAGCACCTTTTGTAATGTATAAATCACTGGTATGAACACGTGTTAAAACTAAATACAGATGAACACACTACAATAATTTTTTCCAAGTGTAACTCTTGGAATTATATAAGTCACTGTGGTTTCCAAGAAGACAAATGGTCTGGAAAATGAAAAATAAATTAGTTCTGTGACTAATTGGAGTCAGAGATTGAAGGTCAGACTTGGTTCTGCAGTTGACCCTGGTGACCAGTAAAAGCCCAGCTTGGCTCACCGTACAACTTTCTGTATTTAAGAGTTGTTTACAGTAGAGAAACACTGAAAGTGTACATTAGAAAACTTCCTCTAACAAATCTAAAACACATGCCAGTTCATAGGCAAGTAATAAACTTATAAAGGGCCATGTTGACAATTTCAAAATCTTTGGTAGGACCCTGAGACTTAAGATTGGAAACATTCTAGTAAACATCTCTACTTTCAAATTTTGCTGCTTGTCCTAAGATACCTGAAAAAAATTAATCAGCTTCTTAAAGAGTTTCATGTCCCCCAGTTTTTCCCATCACTCCATTAAAAGTATCATTCAACTTTGAGCATATTTTGCTCATTTATGAATCTCGTCCAATTCTCTTACGGTCAAGAGAGTTAAACTAGTGAAATATGGAAATAAGTTACTTCAGAATCATGCCTTTCCTTTTTCACACAATATGATATTAATTTAGTGCATTGGCTTGGACTCATAACGGTTGATATTTTTATTGTAGTGCTAAAGTATTTTGCTTCCTTCAAAAGTGTTAGGACTGTTTGTTTATAAAATGCATCTGCTTCCTTGTGTCATGTAATCAATGAACATAAATTCTGTTTATGAAGTATCATACATATAACATGCTATACAGTTTCTCAAAACTCTGATGAGCATAAGACTCTTTAATTCAAGAAAAGTCTAGCTCTTCATGCACAAGCATTATTATTATTATTATTACTATTACCACTACTACTACTACTTCTACTACCTGAATACACTTGTAGCCATAAAAGAAGAAAGCATTTCCCAGTGGAAAAAATTCATCAAGATCAAATCTTCGACTACCCAAATTCCAAAGTAAATAGGTGATATGATAGACGGAGAAACTGACTTGAAAAGAGCACTCTGACTTAAGAGCTGGGGTAGGAGCAGGTGAAGCTCTGACTATATGGCAGGGAGAGAGGAAGTTCCATTGTCATCAAGCTTGCATCACCTAGTAAGGGTTAGGACAGAGCTGTGCTTGTCTTGACCAGCTGTACTTGCAATTTTAGATTTCTTCCCACTTTTCTGGTCTCATCTGGCCTATTCCATTCAATTGCTCTACAACTTATCCAAGCTTCCTGCACATTCCTGGTACTCCTATGCTACGTGCAAAGTAGAGCACTGCCCATTTTCTTAGCCTGCAGAAAGGAAGACAACCACAGTAGCTTCCAAGTATCAGGGTATTTCAGAAAATGTTGAAAGTGTTATTTGCAAATTATTCGTTTTCCCAATACTGATCTATGAGAGTTTGAACGCATTTGCTGTTCTTGCCTCCAGATAATTCTCAAAGTACTGTGGATTCCATTTTAGAGTCAATCATATCACCAAAATAGCCTTCCAGAAACTGTCTCCTCAAGAGCTGGAAGCTGTGATTTTTCCATGACTAATAAATTCCATGTCTGCTTAATCTATTTTAATTATAGTGATGCATCCATTTTTCCCCTTCCATTGTTAAGCATGCCACTAGAGTGCTTAAATGTGTTACTTCTGTCCTTGTTTGCCTCTGGTTTGGGAATGTCAAAGGTAGGGACCCTTTACTTTCACTGTTTGCTCACAGGATAAAGTATTCTCTGACCTCCAGTGCTTTATCCAGTGAGCAATCCAAAAGTCATTAAACAGAAATATTTTCAGCATAAAATAGAATTATTTCTTGGACACTACTATAAGCAGATGACTTCTCTTTAAATTAGTGTCAGTAGATCAGCTGATAAAGGGTAAATAAAAATTCCTTATACTGTGTAAGTTAGGAAACTAATTTATCTAAACAAATATTCAGGAAAATAGATGCACCCAACACTTTTGATTTTTTTGTTTTAAAGGCAGTGACGTGGAAGATGCAGAGGGGCTTGCAAAATAGATACAAACTAAGTACCTATGGATCAAAGATAGCCCAGTCCTTTCAAGTCAAAAAAGATTCTTGTAACTCATCCAAGTTTCCAACCAAAACCCAGGCTCTGTTTATTTGGGAGGCCTGTGAGGGACCTACCAAAGCCTAGTACTTGGGTAGCCCAGTAAATATGAAATTCAAAGGGATATTTGCCCAGCAGCACAATTGGAAGAAATAAATACAAATTTACTCTCAATACAAATTTACTCTCATGCATTGGCCGTGCACAAAGAATTTTCCACTTTCACAGAAGCAAGACAAAAAGACCTGCCAAATGCTAGATTGTATGTTGGAGACAAGACAGGTAGGAACTGAGAAGGTACTGAAGAGGTGTCTGCCAAGGTTTTGTACCATCCTTACAATTCTTATTCCGTGCCAGCAGATGGAGAGAACATAGAATGAAACTGACACTGATCTCCAGTGCGGTGAACAAGACTCATGTGCCGTGGTAGTCGTGTGAATGTCCAGCTTGACTGATCACAGTACATGACCTGATGTGTTCAAAATACTGCCAAAATCCCAAAGCCCCTGCCAGTTCTCAGGCCTTTGCATTGTCCTGTTCTTGTCTCCATGTCTCCCTCCTCCATGCAGAGTAGAGGAGATGTGCATCCCTGTCGAGAACTGAAAGAGCAATTCCTTCACCAACCGCGTCTGCTGTTCACTCACCCCAGGAAGAACACAGCAGCTAGCCAGCTGTTCTCTTGCTCTTAGAAAGGAAAACCAAAATGCTTATATGATATGCAATAAATGGTTCAGCATTTAGTAGGTCCCTGAAGAAAAGTATCTAATAAGCAATAAAAACTTTTTTTCATTTTCCTAGATCCTTCCTGAATCTCTATTATAAGACTTATTTCTCCCCAGAGATGTTACCACCTCACTGTTGAATGCTGACTTAGAGTAGGTCCCTCAGCTAACTCAGATAAACTCTACTCCTGCAGATTAATAGCTCTCAGGAAATTGATAAAACATGTTGCTTTGGATTAAATTAAACCAGAATCTTACTTTAATAAGAAGAAGGAATAGGAAAAATAGGGTTTGGCATACTAACAAAAAAAGTGTAAGGTATCTTATTGTACCCACCTTAGGTGATAATATTAAAATACTAAGTTTAGCTTATGGTCTAAGAAAATAATGTTCCTGTCATCAGATATTCTCCACTTACATTTTATTAATGTTATAAAGTACTATTTGACTGGCAGTTGATGAGATGTGAAAGGAAAATCCCCTACAAAATATGCCACATAAAAAGAGTTCAACTCACACAGTTATTTTTTCCTAGTTTTAAAACTAAAATTTCCATGTATAAATATCCCCAGAGCATGGGTTTCCAATATCAATTAATTGTTAATAAAACCAAGTAATTAAACTACTTTGCCAATAAATTGTGCAATGTTAATACAAGCAAGGAAGGTTACAGCAACTAGGAGAAATAATATAATAGAAAGGAAATGGGTAAGACTATGTGCATGAGATTTGTGGCTTTTCTGCTTCGTATTGTGAACTCATCAGAGGTCATAAACTAAATCCTGGACTTTGGCCAAATGAAAATTTAGATAAGAGAGCCTGGGAGTTACAGGAAGGTGTATTTTCCCCTCTTGGTTAATGTCAGTCCATTGGCAGAACTAGAAATACCGGACTGCTGGAAGCACCCACCATATTTCAGCTGTCATATAATGCATACATAATGCTTATTTGTGTCACGAAAAATGTTATGCTACCATTTGAACTTAGAATATACATTAGTCCTGCTGTGTTGGTCAGACTTTCTGCACAGATAAACTTATTTTGCCTTGATAAAAGATCTCCCTATACTTTACCAGCTAGAATCTTCTTATTTGTTTGAATTTAATTTTGTTATCTTTGATTACA
The DNA here is from genome assembly GCA_013399875.1 of Gymnorhina tibicen. Classification (NCBI taxonomy): domain Eukaryota; kingdom Metazoa; phylum Chordata; class Aves; order Passeriformes; family Artamidae; genus Gymnorhina; species Gymnorhina tibicen. Next base: position 348,657 of record VXAZ01003679.1, read on the forward strand.
ATTATCTGTATAACAATTTAAGAAAGTGCATGTGCCTCCGTGAAATTAGAAGCAAGTGCCCCTTAAAACATCCCTTAATACGTGATTCTTTAAACTAGAAACAAGTATTCTTAAGAGTGCTACATAATCAAAAATGTGTTTGGTGGTCAGTAAACCCCTATTCCTGTTCCCACAGGGGCGGATATTACCATGACAAAAGCAGAGTCAAGAGTCAATATTATTAAAAGTCAGGAACTCCATTCTAGTTATGGTTTCCTGTGTTATCTAAGCCACTCATAAATTCTCCAGGCTTTGCTTTCCAGCTCTGTAATGTGCTGGTCATGTGGGAATCTGAAATTTTTAATATGTGTTTGTGAGTCACTTGGTACCACAGAAGAGTCTTTAGAACAACAGGTACATGCTAAAGGCTTGCAGTCAGCAAAGAATTTAAGCTTGCAGTTAACTTTAAGCCTTCCAACTTGAATTATCCTATGATCCTGTGCTGAAACCCCACTGAAGCTGGAGGAAAGACTTGCCAGCTATCAGTTAAAACCATTGATATTTCACTGTGCTCATTGCCTGAGAAAATTTTCAGTCACAAGTGGCCTAAAGGAAAGAACTGGATGAATGGGCAGGTGCTGCTGAGAGCTCTGCTCAGCTTGTCACCGGAGCTTCTCAAAAATTTAATTTCTGTAAAAGACTTTTCAAGATGTGTCAGTGAGATTCAGTTGTCAAGCTGGCATTAGAATTTTTATCATAACCAGCCAGTTAAAACAGGAATGGTGACAGTCAACCACAACATTGAAATTCCTGGACTGAACTAGGAGGTAAGAAATGCAAAAAAAAGGCATTTCTAGCCTCATTTTCCTCACAACATTACACATGTAACCTCGTAACCTGACCACATGTTGTTAGGAATGAACTGTTTCCTGGTGTTAGGCAGTTTAAATCAGATACGGCTTTACTGTAAAAAGGAGATAATTCTCCACTTAGACAAAAATGGCATCAGAGATGCTGAAACATCTGCTCCAAACCATTCCACTGCTCCATTTTAGAAGGTATTTCAGTGTTGAGTCTCTGCATCGCCACTGTACATGGAATCACCACCACATTTCTTCTGGCCCAAATATTTCTTATGTAACACCAGAGAAGTAAAACATCTGCTCCATGAGAGCTGAACATATTTTTTTAACCCTCAGACACAGAATTAGTCTTAAAATATGGCAGTCCAGGTTCAAAATCCATCTTCCAAGCCAAAGAAAGGATTTGAATTCATATGAACAATATCAAGGATGAGTGGGGCAGATGAGTTACATCTCATGAACTATTGTGACAGTCACAGCAAGAATGGAATCTTCAATTTGTGTAGCAACATATATTCCAACATACAGTATATGCTGTTCACTAGCTGAAATTTTCTTTTTGCTAAAATAAAAACACTTTGGGGATTTACAGCAACTGTCAAACTGAAAAACAGGTCTAAAATTAATTAAAAAGAAAAGATTTTTATTCTTAAATTATGTATTCTCTTGTTTGGTTGCTTTTTTGGCTGTGTTTGTTTGTTTGGAGGGTGTTTGCTTGGTTGGTTTTTAATTAGAATTGATACTACATCTCATGAAAACCTAGGATATTACTGAATTTTACAATACATTTTTAAACTCTTTACATTTTTCTTATACATAATATGACTGGTTACAACTGAAACAGTGAATGCATAATTCTCTAAGACTACATTAAAGCCTACTGTCTCCAACACTGTCTTCCCAGGAGCCAGTTATTTCAAATCATGGGCTTTTTCTACAGATTCACACAGCATCTAAAATACAGTGAAGGTTTTTTTTTAATAGAACAGAAAAGACACACTATCCACTTACATATCACTCAGACAATTTAGACCGCTAGACAGTTCTAGGTTAATATTTACTGGCTCCACGAGTCCTGTTGCTGAGCACCAATCAGTTTGGCACTTAGTGTCCCATGTGGTTGCATGAGCTCTGCATTTGGAGAGAGACTGCATCTTGCCGTTTCCCTCATGCCTGATGGATGTTGTTCAAATTTTTAGTGTTCTTTTCATGGGAAAATGCCTACTTTGTTTATACTGTGAAAATACCTTCAATATGGAAACTATTAGTCCCTTCGAATTTGGAATTTAAAAATTGAAAAAAAAAAGTCATAAATTGAAAAGACTATTGGACAGTGAGATTAATATTTATACTGTGAGTATACTTACTTGTGAAAACAGTTATTGGAAGCTGTTTTGGCTGTTCTCTTGTTTAGTCTAATTCTCCTGATATTGACAAATAGATTTTTTCAAATAACAGCTAGCAACCAAAGAGTTAAAAATCTGAATTTATATTAAAATATTGATACTATCCAGGTGTTCAGCTATCTTAGAGAAAGGCATTTGAGATATACCCCCTCTGCTGTAAATATCATTAGGAGACAGATTAGGCAGTGTTACAGAACTTCAGTAAAACACAGGGATAATGAAAAAAACATTGTTCAGTGAAATAAATAGTCAAACACATGATGTGCAGAGCGTCAGAGTGTCCATATCGGCAGCAAAAGGCTTGTAACACCTCATGCAGAGACAGAGGCAATATTGGATTCTTCTGTCATAGGCACACTTGAAACAGATTAACTGCTACTCTGATGCTATAAAATATTTTGTGTTAGTCACATAAAAACTGTATTTCACTTCCTTCAGGAGGGTACAGAGTCCTTACCTGTAGTTTGGTAATTTTATTCAAGTTACAGGATCAATGTGTTAACCCTGACTTGTTACAGGACACAATTCTGATGCAGATTATAATAGTGATCAGAGGTCTCTGGTGAAAAACTCTAAAGTTTGGAACCTTGGGATAGAGCTCCCTACCATCCAGTTTGGTTTATATAATGTAACTACTAAGCTGCTTAAAAACAGAACAGAACAAAATGCCTCTTTGGGTGAACAATTAGGAGAAAATTGGGTTAAAGGCTGCAATCATTCACAGGTGGGATTGTTTGGGGAAGGGTGCATTCTAGCAGGGGAATTTACATACAGCCAAAAGAAGCCACAGCAAAACAATCTGGGTGGGAGAAGGGAAGTTTTTAGCAAAGCAGTAAAATAGCTGTGTCTGTTTGTAGTTACTGGGCCGTTATGTTTTTTTGCTTAGTAGGTCAACACAGTGTTGTCTTATTAATTTGTATCTGGGCCTATCACGCAAAGGCTGTTTCTTCACAGACCGTTTCAATCAGAGCAGTCAAACCAGGAAAATAGGATATCCTGGTCCAAATTACTTTCTCAACCCCATTTTGAACTGTTGCTTTTTCAATCAGTCTTGGCAGATTTCATTATAAGGTGTTTTTTATAGCATGCACATTTCACATGACATAACAGTTTTATGTAAGAAAAGTATGTCTTCAATCACAGTGTAAACCAGGATACAAAATACTCCTAGCTGAAGAAATAGCCTTAATCGAGTTACACATCACAAGACAAAAATAGCTGGTGTACTACTACTATTACTACTATAGTCTTTTCTTATTGTATTTTTTGTAATGATATTCTATACTAGATACAATATCCACTCCTGACTTCTCAGAAACTGAACTATGTGAAAAACTGACTTTTCCCTTCCCTGGTCAAACCAGATTAAATAACTCAAAGTAAGTCTAAAGAAGCTCAAAATAGAAAAGTTTTCATCTCCTCAAAGTAAACTGAGAAAGAAAGAGAAGAACTTTTACTCTGTGTTCTTACCATTAAAATTTTACAAGCATATTTCAAAACAAAATATCTCACTAAAGAAAGACAGTAAATTCATTTGGAGGAGTTTGAAATGAAACATATTGCTTTTATACAAAAATATAATGAAAAAAGTATCAAACTTTCAACCAAAATGTGGCATGAATTCTTTAGTGCTTTTGACTGAAGCTACATCTGTAGTTTTCAGTCAAGAAAAAGCCATCGGATTTTTTCCCCAGGTCCTTCTTTCAATTTTCTATGCTTTTCCTCTGGCTACTCCAGGTATACTCTTCTCAGCTCACAACCTGTAACAGAGATTAATCTTCCCTAGATTTCAGAATTTTATGTAACTGATCTTTTAGACACAGACAAAATCATTCTTTCAAAAAAAATTTCTTTCAACTAAATAATGATTATTACTTAATGATTAATATCATTAACAACCAGCTTTTAAATCTTTAAAGCAAATCTGTGCATGTCTATGCCAGCCTGGAAAAGAAGCAGTAACATCAAGATGGCTGGAGATAAATAAATTTGTTTTCTAATTTTGTTAAATGTTATTTTCGGTTGTTAACTAGGTAACTCATTACTGAATCTTAAAATCTCAGATGGGCACAATGATGAAACATGTTTTGACCTTTTTTGTGACTTTGCACCTCAGAAAATTTGATCTTGATATAGTTCTGTTTGAAATTATAACATACTCATTTTCTACTATAGTATCCATAACAAGAACAAGTCACTAAATGAGTGAGTTATTCTTACGTACGGATCATGGAATATATTTACTGCATCACATTTATTTGTAAGGGAAGTAATTACACTATCCAAATATAAAGAGTGGGGGAGTTTTACAACTTTCTCTTAAATACACAAATTTCAACTTCAGAATCTTCTTCAGCCACTAAAGCTCACACTGTACTCCTACACATACGCAGTCCTGTGTTGTACTCCAGGATACATGTTGTAGGCATCATTCCCTGATGGCTGTTGAAGGACATGGGTGTGGACGACAGCTATACTGTCAATACAGGTAACAGGTTCTTTAAGAAATTCCAGATCTGTTTGATTATCGTGTAGTTCATGTCAACAGGCAGTCAAAAGGAACCAGCATGACTGGAGCAGAGGGTGTGTTACATCATCTCAGCTTTTAGCTACTGTGGTTACGTTTAATGATGTTGCCTTGGTTGCTACTGTGCAGCTGTGATGCCTTCTCAATTAACTACAAAGAGTTACTGCTTCTGCTGCACGTTTTCTTTGCTGAGCTCTAGGCTGGATCCTGCTGTGGTCTAAATCTTGGTATTTCTTCTTGGTTGTCACTGCAAAGTTTGCTTTCATTTGGAGTTTCAGGTATTTAACCTCACACACTGCCCCCGTTCAGTTGAATATATGTTTAATAAGGGATAGATCATATTTAGTAGTTTTGAAAGTACATGCAGGAGCTAAACACTTTTTTAATCACTTTTTTTATTTTTTCCTGAGGGAATGAGCGCTCTCTAATTCCTTCTGGTTTCTCTAAAGTCAAAGTTCTACTGTAACCATTTCCTCTTACAGTAGAAACAGAGCATTCTTCTATAACCTATTTAGAACAAAATTTCCTGAATATCCAGCTCTCTAAACTGGAATTTTCACACAAATTTAAGAAGATTTGTCATTTTTTGGATGCTTTTAGTGATGCTGCCAGATACTCAAAGTTCACATCAGGGTGAAGCAAAAAACCAAGAGATGGTTTGAGACAGACATGACTAAGACCTGAGTTGTGACAGGGTGTAATTCACTAGTTACTAACTCAGTTATACTCAGACCATTTTCCTGTGTATGTACTTTAAGAGCACAAGGGTGGTCAGATCAGAGGCAATTACAGAGGAATGCTTTTCAAAAGCAGAACTTTCTGACAGAGCGATAGACACTCAAATACATAGTTTCCCCACTTACTAGATATTTTCCCAATTTAGTTGTTGATTTCATGTTAGAAACTTATACCTTATAAAATAGACTGCATCTGTGCTTCATTAGACTGTAAATTTAGGCGAGGGCTAAGGGGACGAGACAAAATCTGGTGTTTCTCCAAACTTTTCTGGATTCTCCCAATGGGACTGGCAAATGCAGAAGTCAAAAGGCAGAAATTAGATATTAACAAAGAAAATCCCAAAGAAGGACAAATGAAAAAATGAAGTATGAGATCTACTGCAGAAGACTACTACAGTTCAGCATTACTCCTAAATTTTTGCTTCAGAAAACACATACTTATGTTTCATTTAAAGAACGAAAATTTCTACTAAATGTATGAATGAGGTTTGAAAACACACACACTTAAAAGAATAGAGACAAAATAAAAGAATTAAGACAAAATAAGGACAAAAGATGAGGACTGCTGATCAATAATACGACTGTTCCTGTTACATCAGGGCTATACTGTACCATAAGTACCCCTTTTTTTCTGTCACTGTCCTGCACAACATCCTTTTCTCCAAACTGGAGACACACGGATTGAAGGGTTGACCACTTGGTGGACAGCAAACTGGCTGGATGGCCACACTCAGAGCTGTGGTCAACAGCTCACTGTCCACATAGAGACCAGTGACAAGTGGTGTCCCTCAGGGGTCAGTGTTGGGGCCAATACTGTTCCACACCTCTGTCAGTGACATGGACAGTGGGATTGAGGGCACCCTCAGCAAGTTTGCTGATGGCACCGAGCTGTGTGGGGCAGTTGAGACACGCTGGAGGGAAGGGATGGCATCTGCAGGGACCTGGACAGGCCTGAGAGGTGGGAACATGCAAACCTCACGGAGTTCAGCAAGGCCAAGTGCAAGGTCCTACACCTGCACTGGGGCAATCCCAGACACACCCGCAGGTTGGGCAGAGAAGTGAGGGAGAGCAGCCCTGTGGGGAAGGACTTGGGGGTGGTGGCTGATGAAAAACTCACCATGAGCCAGCAGTGAGTGCTCACAGCCCAGAAAGCCAAGGGAATCCTGGGCTGCATCCAAAGCAGTGTGGCCAGCAGGTCAAGGGAGGGGATTGTGCCACTCTATTCTGCTCTTGTGTCGCCCCACCAGGAGCACTGTGTCCAGCCCTGGTGTCCCCAACTTAAGAGGGACATGGAACTGCTGGAGCAAGTCCAGAGGAGGCCACAAAGCTGATAAGAGGACTGAAGCACCTCCCCTACAAAAACAGGATGAGAAAGTTGGAGCTGTTCAGCCTGGAGAAGAGAAGGTTATGTGCAGATCTCATAGCAAACTGCCAGTATGGGAAGGAGCCTACAGGTACTCTTCATCAGGAACTTTAGTGATGGGACAGGGACTAATGGGTACAAATTCAAAGAGGAGAAATTTAGTTTAGGTATTAGGAAGAAATATTTTGAGATTGGATAGACACCGGAACAGGTTGCTCAGCGAGGCTATGGATGCCCCAATCCTGGAAGTGTTCAGTGCCAGGCTGGATAAAGTCTTGATCAGCCTGGTCTAGTGAGAGGCATCCCTGCTCCTGGCAGGGAGGGTTGGGACTAGATGAGCTTCAAGGTCCATTCCAACCCATTGATATTCTATGCTTCTATGATCCTTGACATTTTATGTTTCTGTGACCCTAAGTGTTTATTCTCTTCTTTCTAGTTCAATCCTCGATCATAAAATTTCCTTTCAGAGACACACCATTTGCCCCTTCAATTTCTTTCTTTCCTTCTGTTCTGTCACATACCTTTCCACTCATCTGACTAGATTCTGACAACTGCTTCATGACCCAAGTCCTTACTTTCCCTCCACCAGGATTCATATTTCCTAACTGTCCCATTTTTTTCCCTCCCAGTAACTTCTTGGCACACTTTTCTCTGGTTACAGTGCCAGCTAACACTGACTCTGTGTCCTCTTCCTTACCATGCACTTACTTTTTTCCCCGTTCCCTCATGCTTCTCGGTTTTTTAATTTAATGTGGGGTTTACGAAATCACCACCACCACGTCTTAGAACTTTCTTGGTGTTTTCTGCTGAGAACAAGAATCATAGTTTGTTTTCACAAAATGTAACAATGATTAGTGTGTTTAAAATTGACCAATTGCCCCCTTTTAACAATATTTCCTAAATGCCCATGTCACTTACTCTCCAACTGCAAAATAAGAAAAAAGGACATCAGCTCTAACATACCATGTCAGTTTTCATTTACAATTTTAGATAAAATCACTAGACAAGTTTATTTGTGCCTTCTTCCAGTTATTTGAGAAATTTACTGCAATAAGCAAGTACTGTCTGTCCTCTGCATCTTTTAGCATAAATGCTTCCAAAAGCTCTTTACTCTTCTGGAACAAGAGACAAAAAGCAGTGCATTCTGACTCTGCAATCAGCAGTGCCTCTGCCCCATAAATTTGCTATTCATTTGCCTCTCCTTTATAAGAATAAATCTTTCCTTTTGTATAATTACGCCTATGGGAAATAACAAGTACCTAGTTTGTCCTATTCAAGATGGGGAAGGATTGCCAATGTTCCTGATGCAGCACAGCACCATTTGACAACCCACTGGAATGAAATCCTATCTTGTGCAGATAAGATTAGAATAAAGATCAGAATAAAGTATGCAGAAGTCAATCTGATTACAATGTACAAATAAAAATGAATCCTAACAGAAAACAGGAGTGGAAGATATAGTCAGATTAAAGGTATATGTATTTTATTCTCAAAAGAAAAATATCATTTTAGCTTCTCCAGTTCAGCCATGAAGCCCACCTGGCATTTCTTTTAAAAAAGGGCCTTAAGTCTCCCCATGAATTAATGACCTTCATTATTCAGTCAGAGGTCTATCATCCATCTTGAATATTTGCACATCCAGATGCAACATCCTGTGAATAATGGTCCCAGAGAAAGAGTCTAACTCAAAAGGTGCTCACTAGCTACAGTCTTTAACGTGCTTTCTGTCACCCTCTGTAATTTCACCTCTAGTAAGACAAAGTTATGAGGCTGATTTTTCCTACCCAACCCACAAATGAAAAGAAGCAGGAAAAAGAGAGGTACGAACACCCAAAATTGGAGTAATGTTAACTCACTGCCAGACACCAGCCTGGGCTTCTCTGATGCCAGAATTTGCTGGATTATCAAAAAAGCAGATCTCATTCATAGAATCATAGAATCAATTACACTGGAAAAGACCCTTAATATCTTCGAGTACATCTAACACTTCCCGTGTCCCTAAGTGCCACATTTACACACCTTACACACATTTACACAACCCTTCAGGGCTGGATTCAACCACCTCCCTGTGCAGGCTGTTTCAATGCTTGACAAACCTTTCCATTAAGAAATTGTTCCTAACATCCAATCTAAACATCTCTAGAGGCAACTTCTCCAGTGATATTGCCTAAAAATTAATGAGCAAGTACCTAAATATGAAGATAGTAATCTGTGCCAAAGCCTTCTTTTAAAAACTCTGGTCTGATTCTTTAATCACTTAACAGCACTCTGACCATGTGCTCCTGCACACAAGTAATGGTGAAGGCCACTCTGAGCATCAGTCAGGGAAATGGCTGGTTCAGCAATCCCAACAGTAAACTGAACAAACAGAAAAGGCACGTGCAGACAAGGTAACCCTCTCCAGAAGCAAGAGAAAATCCAGTGAACTCCATGGGGTTACTGAGGTGCTAAGGGCAGCTCTGCATGTTTATCTTAAACTCTCCTGCCCAATGAAGCTCTGACAAAGCCTAAACTTGGGTCCAAGCTTCATTTAAGAGCAGTATAAAACTGCAGAAGGAAAAAACTTTCTCAGTACACACTGTTTCATATGGCCTTTTTAAACATGAAGTACTGGCCACTACTGGAGATGAAGGTTTGCTAGTTGAATTTTGCTCTGATCCACTGCAACAATTCTTGTGTTAAACTGCAAGCAAGAAGAAAAATCTGGTTCGATGAGGCCACAGCTTTTGGCCTTCTGACTTAAAACAGGAGTACAGAGCAACGATATTGGTTTTATTAACTCCAGCAATAAGCTGGCCTTCTGGGTCCAATCTAAAGCTGCTATGAAAAGAATTAATTATTTTACCAAGCTCTCAGTTTTGAGGAATGAAGATTACATAATTCCAGCCTGGCCTCCTTAATTAATTTAATACGGGAATGTTACTTGCCCACAGTCTGTCTTCCATTGTCCAGTAATGTTACACAAACTAAAAAGTAATCATCAAAAATAAAAACTTATGTTTATTATCTAATTACCAAGAAAAACAGTGAAGTTTGGACTTTTCCTATGTTAAGCTGCACTGGCCCTCAAAAGTAAATCTAGATATTTATTTAGTCTAGTGAGTTGTTTGGTACTTCCCTTTGCTGGTGCCAGAAGGTAGAAGACAGGAGGGCACTGTTCTCCCCACGTGCAGAACCTGGCAGCTGCTATCCTCCAGGCTGACAGAAGGAATCCATGTCCAGGATTCCAGACGGTCCAGGAAAAGTCTCCTGGTGGCGTGACACAAGGACACTGGCATGACTTGGTCAGCAGGACACAGCCACTCTTCCACACTGAACAGTGGGCACATGGATAGGCACACTTGTGCTGCAGCCACCAGGCTGCTCAAATGCACGCTGGGCTCCCCAGCTGCGCTGAGACATACCTGTAATGCCTGCTGAGCTGGCGGATCCCTTCCACCCACAGCAGAATTTACACCAGGCCCCTCCGTCCAGCAGCAGCCCCTGAGACTCGAGACATTGCCGTTTGCAAATGGGAGACAGGATTAAACTCAGGCATAAAGCTGAGCAAGCACTGTGGTGTGGGTCTGATCCTGCGCCTAGGAGACACCTTTTTCCTCCTGCATGTGTGTTTGCATGGAGCCCTCTGTCACAATCTGCTTGAGAGCTGCTTGAAGGAATGCTCCAGCACCACCGACCCACCCACCAGGCAGAAACAACAGCGCGGCCTCGAGCAAACATTCCTTCCTCCAAACAAGGTTATCGTGAAAATACAGACATTTCTGAGCAGCTTATTTTCCTGATTTGCAGATTTTTCAATAAGAAAACATTTCTGATCCTACACGATACACATTCCAAAAAATTTGAGGAGGGAAAAGAAATATGGAAATAATGGCATAAAAACTTTTATGTTACTAAGACTCCAAAGCAAATTTAAAACACATGTATTTTTTTAAGTCATTTTTTTCTGCAAATTGGACCATATTCAAGTTATTGCTTAATTTTTGCCAAACCAGCCAAATAGAGAGCTTTGATGAATATGCAGGTGATGTCATTTCAAAAAGTCCAGGGACATTTAAAGGGGGAAAACAGTTTATGATTTCACCTCTGAATGAGAACAGTCTGCTGTTTACTCAGACTCAGTGTTTGAAAACAATACTACTCTGGCCTACAGAAAATGAGATAATTTTATTTATTTCAACAAAAGAACTGTTTATACCTAAACAAAGCTGTAACAATTATTCTTTTCCTATTGAATATAAAATACAAAAATATCCTTGTAGTAACATCCCAAAATAATCCTTCTTGGGCCATTGCAACATTGAGCTCTTTGTTGGCTCTGCAGATCACTCTTCTGTACATGACGTCCATATTTATGGTAATGTTCCCATGCACAAACACAGAGTAGAATGTCAAAATGGATATGGGATCAGCCAATCAAAGAGCAAAGTTTTGTCCTCAGGAAAATGAAAAAGATATGCACAAGACAAGAATTTGCCTTTCCTTCTGTTACCTAAATGATCATCAGATCCAACTTTCCTCTTTTTGGCCAGTATAAGAAGAGCATGTGAAAAATAAGCTAAGCCTTCTCTGTGTTCCTAAAAGCCCACAATTTGCATAAACAGTGACATGACTCTGCCACTGTTTTCTGCACAGAGTAGGTAGTACCTACTGTGGATATTAGGGAGGATCACCCAGCCACACCATCCCTAACCTCCAGGCATGACATCTTCCAGATGAACAGCAGGAGGGTAGTTTGCTCTGCCAGGTCCTTCTGATGTGTTCCCTTCATCAGCCACCATCTATTTTTGAAGGAGAAGTCTAAAGTTATGAGGTATTTGGTGTCGTTTAATAAAAATAGCGTAGCCAGAAATTTACTTCTGATCATTTCTCCAAAACTGAGCAATGTTACCTGCCCACACATACAAGCACAACGTATTTCCTCCCACTGAACTCATATAACTCTAGATTTAATGATCTCTATATTTTCATATTTAATATCGAAACAGACTCCTTCTGTTTCACCGTGAAGTGTTGGAGCTTGTCTTTTTTCCACCATTCCTAATGTGCCTCCCGTCTTGTCCCCACAGCAGTTCCACGTTTGTGGATGATCTGCCATGTCCCCCTCACACATCCCTTCAAGACACCATAAATGTAGCCTGTCTGTTGCTTGCTCCCAACACTAATCTTAGAAGCTCATGATATCTTGGGGAGCATGCAATATTCTTTGCACCTTTTTTATCTTCTTAACTACCTCTGTTTATACAAAATTAATTTCAAGTATATCCCCCATAGGTTTCTCCGTACAAGGAATGTATACGTTTACTTCTTTCTGCCCATAATGTCACATTTGGCTCCATGCCACTCATCTGAGAACAATAACACCAGCAAGACATCCCAGGTCAGTAGGCCTTGGCCTGTGAGATTACTTTCAACCTAGTCATATTTTTATATTCCTCAATGCAATTGTGTAAGAGGACAAGGAAGGAAAACGTAAGAACACCGTTTCTCCAGCCCGAGCTGAGAAAATACTGTAAACTCAGAGTGCTGGAATTTAACAGTGTTGCATGGACTCAAGAACATACCAGATACTTGAGAAAGCAGATACCAAGAGAGTACTTTAAGAATATTCTCCTACCAGCTTTTCATGGATAATTTCTTTAAATAACAAATTGTAATCCTAGATAACATGGCTGAAAAAGAGGTCATTCAGTCTATTGCTACAGGAGCATCAGCTATACCTAAACTGTACTTAAATCAAGAAGGATGTGGAGGATTTTTTAAGCTTGTGGAAAACATTAGATCTGATATACTCCTGTCTGAGGCTTTCGCCCAGGATCTCACCAGCTGATGAGCCCAAAGTGCTTTCAAATGGGCCCCCACTCGAGGAGGTAATAGAAATTCCTCCCTACCCCTGTCACCTACCCACCGGCCACTTGAGAATAGGTATGAAGCCCTGGATCTAGAAGATCAGCTAGAGGACATAGAAGAGAATGATCTGTCCAGGGAGCCTCCCAGTTATGCTTCACCTGTCAGACGGATCACTACCTCTGACATTAAAAAGATCCGAAGGGTAGTCGTAGCGGGTGACTCCCTTCTGAGGGGAACAGAGGCCCCCATATGTCGACCGGACCCATCCCACAAAAGGGCTTTAGGTAGCCAAATAGAACCCTCCAAAAAGGATGCGTCTGTCCAGACCCGTTCCTGTGCGGAGTGTTTGAGCTTATCAGTGGTACCAGGGGGCGTTGCAGAAGAAGCGTGCCTGCGGTGCGACCAGGTGAACGATCTGCTTTCACTGGTGGCTGAGCTTAGGGAGGAAGTAGAAAGACTAAGGAGTATTAGGGAAAGTGAAATGGAAATAGACTGGTGGTTCTCTACCCTTCCATCCTTGAGGGACGATCACCAGAAGTCAGAGGATTCCTATGCCTCCCACTGTCAGTCAATAGGAGGATACCTGGTAGATGAAGAGGAGTGGAAATGGGCCCCCACTCGAGGAGGTAATAGAAATTCCTCCCTACCCCTGTCACCTACCCACCGGCCACTTGAGAATAGGTATGAAGCCCTGGATCTAGAAGATCAGCTAGAGGACATAGAAGAGAATGATCTGTCCAGGGAGCCTCCCAGTTATGCTTCACCTGTCAGACGGATCACCACCTCTGACATTCAAGCTTTAAGAGCCCAGAACTTGCTTGTTCTAACACTGTTTGACTACACTGATCTCCTGTATCTGTAGTTTACATATCAATTCACCCAGGCAAAAGGTCTAAAGCATGTAAGTATTTCATCTCCATTTTGAGTGGAAGGAGGAGAGTGAGGAAGCTGGTGTTGAGCAGATGGAAGGACATTTGGTTTTTTTGGATTTTGGTACAAGGGAGCTAATGACCACCTGCATAGCTCTGTGCTTTCAATTTTGCATCTAGCAGTTTAGAAATTTAATTTTCATAGCACCCAGCACCAGAGCAGCTGGGATCTTCTTTAGAAAATAAACCACCCTAAAAGATTACATCAGGCAGCTGTTCTTGCCTCAAGAAACACTTGCTACCATCTTGTCATTTTGTCAGACAAAATGACTAAGTAAAACAAATAAAGAAAATAACCAACCTTGAACTAAACAAACAGTCTAGCATTGCACCCCAGCAGACTGTCAAGAAGAAAAACATATACAAGCAGAGTCACTTGGCTAAGAAAATTGTGTAGACAGATTTGAAGCTTTGGTCCTGAAAAGCTTACACTGTCCTCGTGGTGGGGTGAAGTAGCAAAGAGGGAACTTCAGAAAACTAGTCTGAAGAGACCAGGTAGCAATGTAAAGATTGAATAAGTGCTACTGTAAATTTTAGGTAAAACTTAAGACTGTGCTACAGCAGCTCAGCTCACTTGTAAACAAATAGACTTTGCCTCATATTCCTGAGAAACAGGAGCTGGTAGCAACACAGACCACAGCAGATAAAAGGCTGAGATGGCTGCAGTGAAATTGCTGTTTAAAAAAACCCATAGTTTAGCACATAGGGAGGCACTGAAAATAAGAGGCTGCAGTGCAGTCAGAGTCTTGAAGTTACACTGTGCAGAATTCAGTGGGCTTGATTGCGTAATTTATATAATTTTACCATTATTAATTTCATTGCATGATCTTCAAACAAATAAAGTTTTCAAAATGGGTTTGCATACACTTCCTATGTGTCTGCATGGATAAACCCATCACACACTGGTCAATTCCTTTTCCAAGGATACTTCTACAAAAAAAGTTTTACTCATAAAATTCTTGCAATAAAGAGAAAAAAGGGAACGAGGCAGAGTGAATTTTTCATCTGTAATGTGGTGGTGTATTTCCCCATTCCTTTTCTTACTAAATTGCCTGCCCTTTCCACATGGCTCTCCCTTCCCCGCCCCTAGTCCTAGCCACTCCCTCAGGTTTTTCCTATTGATTCCTTTACCCCAACTCCAACCATGAACCACCCCTGTGCCCTGAGACCATTAGTCCATGTGCTCTCTCCGCCCTCCTCATCCCCACAGAAAACCCCAGGCTTCTTGCCTTCTCTGCCGTGGGGAGCCACGCCGTGCGCTGGCTCTCTGCCTTTGGGAACCAGCGTGTAACAAGGATCCTCTGCAGTCCCCGCGCGGGGAGCCTTCTGCCCTCCCTTATCGCCACCGCGGTGCGGAGCGGACGGGCAGCCGGAGCGCGAGCGCGGGGCCGCCCGGAAGGGCTGCGGGAAGCGGGACAGCCGCTCTCCCCGAGGCAGCCCCGCAGCGCTCCCAGGGAAGGTTTGTGGGCTGCCATACCAACGCAGGAACCACACACCGCAACACTGTAAGTCAGATAAATATTTATAAGCAGTGTTCACCCAGCTCTGTCCAGTCACATCCCCATTTCAGCAAAAGGCTTCCATGCTCTCCCAGTGCCAACAAGTCCTTTTTGCAGTTCTCGAAGTGCTTTTCCTGTTTATTTCACACAGCGCTTCTGTCTCAGACCAAATATAGCAGTCTAAGTTTTATTCTTTTGGACAGTTCCACTCCCTAGATCTTGTTTACATCCTAGACGGTGTATGACTTTAATGCAAGATTCTACTGCTCTCCTTCAGAAGAATCTCTGCAGATATTTGACATTTCTAGACAGACTAGATTTTCAAAGAATTGCAGAACCATTTAGGTTGGAAAACTTTAGGTTGAAAGTTTTAAGATTATTGAGTCCAGCCATAAAAATAACCCAATGTTAAGTCTTGTGCCCTCCAAAATTTGCTGGAGCCAAACGGCGATGAACTTGACTACAGGTCCTGGAACTCTGGGGACTGGGCATGTAGCTTGGGTGAAGCTGTCGCCCTCTGTCCAAGGCTTGAGAAACACCTCTGGAAACATCCCCACCCACTCTGCTCTGCCAGAGAGAAGTACAGTGAATGACTCAGACACAGAAAGTCTTTTCCCTCAACTCCTGCTCTTTGGGGTAAATAGATAACCCCAACTCTTCTTTTAATCTTTCCATAGCTCCAGTGCCTGTTGTACCATCCTCCTTGGGGCTGGGGCTGTCATCCAGAGCTGGTGCACTCTTTCCCCATGTAATCAGTAAGCTCTGCTTGAAAGCTGGTCTTGATAAGGTAACAATGCAACTTTAATGAAAATAGATAAACATGGGAATAAATTACACTTTTTCACATCATTTGATTCAAATTCACTGTATAAATCTTCTCTCAAAACAGGAGGACAAACTGTCATTTAAAGACATATTAATGTAAATGATGCAGATGTTTAGGGTAACATCTGAGCTCTGTTGTGCCAGTCTGGCTACAAAGAGAGGCTCTAGAATGTGCTTAAATGTAAAGTCCTGACAAAGACAGAAAAGCCAGGTACATACACTGGTGGCTGTTGTGGGGCAAAGATAAAAGGAACCCCTACCTCTGCACAACTGCTATGTTGCAATATTCATCAGACTCTGAACCCAATCAGTCCGTAGCCAAGAAAAAATGCTTTCCTGATTTGTTACTGTTGTTGTATTTATCTTCTCTACTTCATTTAAAATTCTTGCTTTTAGAAACAAACTTGTAAATATTTACAAAATGAATCATACTAAACAGCAAAGGAGATTAGAGAAATGCCTTGGTACTAAAACAATGTGTTTCACACAGCCTGATTGTATAATTCAATTTTATATTAGAGGAGAGATATGTAAATATAAATGGTGAAATGTACCCAGATTTATGAGGTCGTATTTCAAATATATAGTTGAATTCCAAATTAAGTTCTAGTTGCTATGTTTACTGTGGGAGAACTAAATTTCATTAATATATTAGCACCTGAAGATATTTGATGATTTCTGAAGAATCATGTTAAAACTTTCATAAATCAAAACGTTCGAGTGTGAACAAAAAGCATACATTTGGCTTTTTTTGTGGTTTTGCTACAGAGATTTATTTTGTTTGATCCTTCATAACACCTGCTTCTTTTCACACAAACACATGTAAAACTTGTGTTAACTACTTAAAAAAACCCTGTACTCCTTTTTGTTTCTTAATGGTTTATCAATACTATAGTAATAATGAAAAACATAAGAAACAAGGCTGCACTGCATTTGTAGGTAATTAGTCTGTGGTTTATTTCTGTGTAAACTGCATTTCCAATTTATTGAAAAGCAATGTGGTTTATAAACAAAAATTACTCACATCGTATTCCATCATAAAAAAACTATCGTAACACTAGAACTAAGGCATGCACACAAATTTTCTCATTAAAAACACATAGATATTGAACATATACAATTTCCAGAGAAAACTGAAAGATAAGTGGAAAACAGGAAAAGTTTCTTTTGTGAAAAGTTTCTTCTTCTTCTTCTTCTTCTACTACTTCTACTTCTTCTTCAACAGCTGAAGAGAATAAATATTTTACATTGATAAATGCAGTGTTCCTTGTGCTAAATCACATCAGATGTTATCACAGATCAATCAGGAGGACAATAAAAGTACGGAGAAGACTAATGAAATTGTACTTTGTAGAACATCCAGCTCAGTGTAACAAGAATTGCAAATAGTTCCCCATCCATAGAAATAGCAAAAACAGGGCAATGGGCACAGGACACCTGCCTGCAGAGAGGAACCAACAGCTGCTGAATGAAGAATGGAAGGCAAGCTGTACAGAAAAATTGAGATGAAACCTCTCAAGTCTGGTACAACAACCAGTCTAGACTGTAGGTCCTAACCTTTCCCAGAAATCAAGTCTATTTACTTCTTTGTCTGTACTTCTTGGAGAAAAATGATCCCTTACTTACCTTAATCATCATAAAAATTATTTATTTCCTAGAGTTTTGAAGCTGTCTTGGTTGACTTATTTCAAATCAAGAAAACTGTGAAGGTAAATACAATATATTCGGATTGACTTGAAAGCTTCCAGGCCCGTGCTACAAGCTGAGGTACAATACTACCCTGACACGGTTGTTATTGCTGTTGCTGTTGTTTTTATTGTCATAGACCCAGAAGAAATGATACTTCATTGCCATTCACAAACATATGTTCTGATCTGATGCCATTAGCAGCTATAGTGATCATGTAAGCAAAGCACAAAATGAAATAAAACTTAAATTGCAAATAAATGTTAATTCCAAGAAAGACAGTCACAGAAAATATTACTGAGCTGTAGAGTAGTAGTGTCAACTTAAGGACAGACTCAAATTTTCTTTCTTGCCTTCAGGCTTTCTTGGCAGAATGGGAACACTACATTTGAGTCATTGCAGTACCTTCTGACAGGTTTTTACTAAAAATTACTTCCTTGTCTGAAACCAAATTCTAAGCACAAGCCTAGGCACCTGAACAAGTGCTAAAATGCCACCTCTCTGTGGATGTTTCTAACACAAACCAGAACACTTGGTTCAGACCACAGTTTTCTCAAAAGTCAGTGACAGTGAAGAGTGCTACTCTTTGGAGAAGTGTGTGGTTCGGCCCATAAAGAAGTGACAAACTTTCTGGAAGAATCTAGCTGCCCCTGCAGACTGAGAGGGAAGTTGTGGTAACAAGGCTCCAGGCTTAGTCACGTCCCCATGTTATGAAAGTCTACATCTTTTTCCTCAGCTGCAACATGGGAGTAGTCACATATTTATTGTATTTCATTGGCTTCTTGTGAGGGAATTAGTTTAGGTCACTTTTCAGAACACTCAGTATTTATTAAGTCTACTCCCACCAGCAGGTATTAATTACTATTTTATTTTGTAAATAATTTGTAGAGTCCTCTTTCAGCTGCACTTAAGGTTTTCCAAAGAAAGGAGCCTGTTAGTAGCTTCAGAAATGTCTCGCTAAGCCTCCAGTTATTTGCGTCTGTCAAGTTCTCCAAGTTGGAATTGGAAGAGTTGCGTTAAATATCCCTATTAACTTTCCAACATGTGACTCAAAGCAATTCCTCTGTCTTTGATTAGCTAGAAGTACATCTGCAAAGTTGAATTTACAATACACCACATAATCTCAAATGCAGATCTTCTTCTGCCATCTGGACCATACGTGTTGGTGTCAACAACAGCAATAAACAATACAAGACACAGCTCACATAAACATTTCAGAAATCGTAAGCCTAATCATTGTTCAGAAGTTGGACCAAGCTATGACTAACCTCCTCAGCAGAATAAGCCCTCGGCTTACTGACTTTGAAATACAGCCAGAAGAAAGCATATCCAAAACCTGAACCTAGAGATAAAAGGGAATTCATGTGGCATAACAATGATGTGAACATCTATAAACAACTTACAAAGTTGGTCAGCTGAAGTTGAAGCTGAAGTTGTGTTGAATTGCAAGCCTTGCTGAGTGGCAGTCTCCGCTAGCACTGCAAGCACTGTTGCTCTTGCAGGATAAGACTATTTTTTAATTCATTTTATTATCTGATTCTCTTCCAGTCCATTGAAGTCTGCTGGACTCTCTGTGCTGCTGCCCCTCTAACCTCTGGTCTTCCAAAAGGATTCTGTGGGTAAAATTGATTTAAAAGTTGAACTTGGGGGAAAAAATCTGAAGCAATAATCAGTGGAAAACATTTCAGAAAGCAAGCAGAGCCTAGAAAATGTCTCTAAACCTGGTCTGTACAAACAAATGTGAGGTGTTCACATACAAGTGCCCATGTGACTGATGACACATGGGTCAGAGCCAGAGTACTAACAGCTCCTGAGGCCAGGGACATTCTAAGTGCCTTTCTGCTTTGCCACCTCCCTCCATTCTGTGATTTCCAACAATGGAAACCTGACTGCATTTAAAAGGGAAGAACCACAGCATTTCCTCCAGTCTGACAGCAGTCTAGACATGCCCTTCAACTATATTTAGGTTTTTGGTCAAAGAAAGTAAGAGGGTTTCAGCATTTCAGATTATAAACTGAACTAACGAAAGGTGATTTCTCTTTATTTCCATACATAGACATTAGGTGAGAGATAGATAAATTCTAATATTTCAGGTCCAGTCTATATGAGAGTGAAAAGATTCTTGTATGATATTTTAGATGAAGCCCATGCCAAGCAGGTATTTCTTTAGCCTCATTCCTCTGTCAAAAGTGTGACAGCAAAGATCTGCACCCTATATGGTTAGCACCATATATGACACTGCATGTACTTGAAAAAGTCATCTACCAGTAATAGCTGTTAGTGTTTGGAAAGATGGGGATAAAACAACTCATGACAAAGACGGAAAGAAAACCCATCCTTTTAGACTACTGGATATTAGTAAACTTTCCTGTTTCCTCCTTTGGGAGTTACATAAAAGTCATTGACTCAAGGAAGCTAGGAATTACTGCTAGTGAAGAAAGTTCTGCCTGGCCTTCCTTAAGAAAGTAGCAAGTATGAATAATATAACTCACAGAAGAATATCTGTTTGTAATCTATGGTCTGAGCCCGAAAATTCAGTCCTATACAACCTTGTTAGTATAAACAAGGAGAGAAAGCCATCAATTATTATCTGATCTACAAGCCAGTGAGGGTCAAACTGCCCTCCAAAGTACTTAAGATAGCCTGCTATTTTACACCAATATCCAGATATTGGTACATAAGCACAGTTTCCACAGGTATTTTGTTAATTCACTGTTTTGAGAGACACTAAATAGAAAAGCCAAAAAAACAAGAGCTAAATTAGATGTCATATGTTGACATAGATTTCAGTAACCATGGTGTGAACAGCTAACAGAAAGCCACTGTGCATGGGTACTATATTTAAGACGTTCCTTCTACAGTCTGTTCTGCCCAATACTCTTGTTATGTCTCCGTCTAAACCTCCTGTAGACTCAGGGTTAACAAAGATTTATTAGCATAAGAAGCTAAGTAGTAATCTATATAAATTGGCAGAAGCTATGGTGCTTTTAGGGGCTGAAGTCAGAAAAGAACAACGCAGGGTTTCATACAGCCCAAGATAGGTGACACAGCATAACAGCAACTGAACTTCTAGGTAGTTCTAGTTATAGAGCAACTGCTTAAAATGGGAAAGACACTGAGAATACTGGAAGTTTGTTAAATAAATTGATACTGCATTGCCAGTTGTGTAACTGATGCTTGTGTGTGTTTGCTGAAAAGGGAAAAGACTGTCCATTCTGTCACGTCCTCAGGCAGAGTCCAGAGCAACTCCTGTTTTATGGACTTCTGAAACATCAACTAGTTACTGTTGTTAATACAGAAGTTTCCAAAAGCAAGAGATCTTGAGATATTTTAATACCTTCTTAGACAAGAAGCTCAAAGAAGCTGGAATGCCCAAATGCAGTAGAAGGCCTTTGACCACATCTGCTGCAAAGCACAGACACAACAGTGAAAGATACGAACCAAGAAAAAACGCAGCCATTCAACTTCGTTGACTGCCTTTCCTTTGTGATGTGAGTGATTCATTGAAACCCATATATCACCTTTTTTTTCCTGATTAAAAAGCAGAGATTTCAATTGATCTTGAAACAGTTGCATCAATTTTATTAAACAGAGACATTTTCTTGGGTATGTATATCTACCTAATTGATAGGATTAAGTGTCCTTTTCTTTCTTCACCAAAAATTGCAAGCCTCCAGAATCTGGATGTCTGAGAGAATCAGATGGTTACGATAAAGGTAAGAAACTAAAATAATTTCTCCAAAACTGCTGTCTATTTTGAGATTAAAGCCAAGAATCCGTAACCTGTGAAGTCAACCATAAAAAACAATCTTCACTAATCATTGTCCACAAGTTTTCTGAAGTAAGATGGCTCATCACAACTATTGTATCATGAGACTGTAATCCAAACCGATAGCTGGCATATTTCTATGACAGGCAACAGAGATTACAGAGATTGATTGCTCTAAACAATACATGCTAGTGGAACAGTTTGCTAATTTTTCCAAAGTAGGCTGATTTACAGAAGTTGATCCAAAATTTAAAATTTGGGGGATTTTTTCTTGATTTTTTAATAGAAAAGATGTTGTAGAATATGCTCAGCATTTTAGGTGTACGCCAAAGAAGGAATATGTAAATAAAATATTTTATACTGGTGTATTTTAATGGATTTGAATGGAATGACTCTATATACACAGTAGACTTAAGTGGAATTAATATTTATTTACATGTACCACTTGTTTGGAACAAAGACACAAACTCCTGCATGTGATCCAAACATATTTGTCTCAAAAGCACCACACAGTTTCTCTAACTACAAACATCTATTTTAATTTCGCTTACCATAACACTTAGGAGCTCCAGTTGTGGTCCAAAGCCCTGTTTTGTTGGGAACAGTATAGTCCTCTAACAACAAAATAATCCCTGTACCTGCAGTGTGTGGTAAGAGAAGACGAGGAAAGAACAGTGCTAAAGACATACAAATGGCAAGATTTACAATTGTTTCAGTGTACCAGCAGTCCAGCCATCCAGACGGCTACGTTCCAGTTCTTGTTTGGCTGCTTTCCCTTTCCATGGTATCACAACAAAGCAGAATTTTAAGGTATTTGTATACACTACATAAACAGAAAAAATATGGAAGTTAAGGCAACAGCTAGTTGCCATTACTGAATTACCTACCTTTGCATATTATCAATTCAAAAATATTACATCAAAAAAGGACCAGTGGTAAATAATACCATTTCAAGAAACACAACATGTATGGTCAATGATAAAATGTGGTTTAAATACAGTAACTTAGTATTACGAACAAAAAAGATTTAATGAAAGTTTTTATACCATTAACACATGAAAATTTCAATATGAAGACTGTATTTTTAAGGAATCCATGTGAAATTATAAGATTAATGTGACAAAATAAAAATACAATAGAGAACAAAACTGCCTCAATTTTTTAAAGGGAATTTCAGACAATTTTAAGACTTTAAAAATTTCTAGAAATAAATGGTTTATTTTAAATAATTTCTGACTAATTTGCTTAAGTAACAAAGTATTTGAGTTTTTCTATGAATATTATATGTTTCGTGCAGATGATGTGACTAATGCTGATAGCATGGAAGGTTTTACTATTAATTTTAATGTGTATTATTTTCCAGTCACCAGGATTCAGCAGTGAATGCAATCAAAACATCAATTCAGAATTTCTGATTCATTGACCTGTTTAAATCCTAAGCAGTTCTAACATCTCTAGAGCTGAATAGAGACTTGTCTTAGCAATCTGTTCTCGGTTACAACTACCCATCACCAGATTGTCTTGTGTGCTGCAGACTCTATGTAACTCTTTTGGCCAAATATTTTCTTGAAGAGGGTTTACAATTTTGACAAGTACTTGAAAATATTTATGCATGAACGCTACTGCTCATTCTTCCCAAATCATTCATTATTGTCATTGTCAGGTCCCAAATAAATAGTAAAATCCTTACTAACCGTTAGATGCAAAAGAAAAAAATCAAACCCAACAGATCAAAGCAACTGACTAAGTCCTCAGAGATCTGGTATGAAAGTCTATGATGCATGTTTATTCCTGACTCTTCAGTTATCAAAGATTTATCCCTTATAACCCAGTAGCTGACATAGGGAATGGGATTTCAATCCATGAGCTGGAACTGCAACAGCTCATACGGATAGGCCATTTCCAAACACTCTGATTTTTTTTTTTTTAATTTATTTGCAATTAGTGTTATGTCATCTACTGTAGTTTGAGTCCTTTGTTACGTATTTTTCTTGCCAAGTTCCTTTCTTTGCAGAAGGAAAGCAGATGGCTGCAACCATAATCTGTCACCACAACTACTTGTTTCATGAAAAACATTTACATCTTGCTCAGACTGGTTCTGGATAAAATACTCAAAATATCTGGCTGGGCCTAATGTGCTTTCAGCTAAGACTATTTGCAAAAGTGATGTTGTGAATTAATTTTATTAATATTCAGATACGATAACAGGTGTTAAATACCAAAGTATTAAAAAGACACACTAAATTTCCATAAAAATTATTGAAAATAACACAAGTTGCTTCTCAATCCCCAGGGTTCAATAGCTAGGAGAGCATTTGCAGATGGCTCATCTGAATAAATGCACAGACAATTTAAATCATGATTTTATATTAAAAAATCAGAGTAGAACCAAGGGTCTGCCAACAAACGGAGCTCCCATTAGTTTTCAATCACTTTAACTTCTATTCTATGGCAAATTGAAATTGTAAACTCAGCATGACTGGCAAGCTAACAAGTGTAGGCTTCAGCAAAGCAAGGGCAGAAGGAAGCTGCCAACACAGCACCTGCACAACGATCTTTCACCTGACTCAAAGTATGACCCTTCCCTTCCTACTGATAGGGAAAACATGTCAGGGATTTGAGAGGATATGGAAAGATGAAAGCTGTGGGGGACATACATCCTTGCTATATGTCCTCCCTAACCTCCCATATTCCTGCAATGTGTCCCCCCATGTCCCCTGTATCCCCTCAGAGTCCCACCACATGTCCCCCATGTCCCCTTCAGTCCCCATGTCCTCAGTCCCACTACCCCCATGTCTCCTCACTTCCCACCCCTTCACCCTCCCATTTCCCTCCTGTGTCCCCAGTGCCACCCCCTTACCTCCCCTTACATGCCTGCTGTGTCCCCCCACGTCTCCCTTACATCCTCATGTGTTCCCAGTGCCACCACTCTCCTAGTTCTCTCATATCCCTGCCACATGTACCCCCACATCCCCCGTGTCCCCTCATGTCCCCTCACTTTTGTGCCATATGTGTCCCCACGTCCATCTTCTCCTTGTTTCCTTGCTCATACAGCACAGGGTGGTGCTGGACTTCACGGCTGCCAGCCCCACAGGCTGCCCACTCCTGTGCAGCTCTCTGTCTCTCCCAAAGCCGTAGGGATTTATCCAACGTGCTACTGCCCAGGAAGCCAGTGCCCAGCCTGGACTGTTGTTACAAAGAGTAAGGACTCTGCCTTCCCAAGTAGGACCGGCAATGCACAACTTTGCATTATGCTCCTGGTATGCCTATGCTTTTTCACAAGTATGACAAAAGGCTTGGACGGTTCTGTCCTTAAAGTCTTGTGAGATTTCTTTATCTCCTTTGCCCTTCAGAGCTGTCTCATGGGGTCCTACCCCCTAGTCCTCTAAATAAGTTTGTCTGCTGCTCGCTTTTGTTACTTGACCTCCAACAGTTCATGGCTGCTACTGCCAACGCGGATGATTATCCTGTTCCCAACCACATCTCTGTTACTAAATAGGAGATCCAATTGTGCCTCACCTTTGGTTGGCCAATCCATTATCTTTATCAAGATGTTACCATTTATACCCTCCAGAAGTCTTCTCAACTGATTACAACTTGCCGTGTTGCTCTTTCAGCAGACATTAGAGAAGTTAAATTCTCCCCAGTAAGTTAGGTTTTTGATACAGAGACTTCCTTCAGTTGTTTAAAGAAGATTTTGTTGACTTTGATCCTGGTTGGGTGGAAAGACAAAATGCAACAAAATATTCTAAAATTACATAAATATTTTGATTGATAACAGGATTTTTTTTTTCTGACTGACTTTGTACGCTTTCTAGATTTCACTCTTTTATCTTAATTCAGAACAACAAGTTTATTTTAAAATCTTGACTTACATCCTAGAAGAAAATAAAACAAAACAAAGAAACGCCCTTAACTAAATAAATGTAAGCACAACAGCCAGTATACTTTGTTTTCTCAACACATTCTGAAAAGCAGGCTCCAGGGCAGTTCCCTGAAGAGAACTGAAATAAGCCGTGGAAAGAACCAGAGAAGAAAAAATGGAGCTATGTCTCGAGGAAACATTCCCTCAGGGTTAATTACCTTTTTACATCAGACTGCTCTTCACTACATAAATAACAAATTGACACTTTTTCTAACCTCAACTGTTTTTTTCCTTTCTAAAGGCCAATGAAACATTAGGAAATGTCTCCTGCATATTTTCTTTGCCTGGATTGCTGTTTGCCAGTCATTATGTAGGGGAAAATAAATAGCCTAAAAGAGGACTATGAGAGGACTAGCAAGAGAAATCTGGCCAAAAGAGAGGAAACAACCAAACAAGCCAAATCTGTTCTACTTATTGGACCTTGTTCTGCAGCTGGCAAAACATTAGAAAATCAAATTGTTTCCTGATATTTTTATTTCCCACTGGAGTATACTATTGTAAACTTTTCTTTTGGGTAAGATATGTTTTGTAGATTTATTTTCTTTATATAGCCAAATAAAGAAACCTTAAGAAAAAACCCTGACACATGGTGATTGGTAAAGTTTCCCTTTCTTCGTGTTCAGATGACCTGGTAAATCCTGTCATCACTGGTGGGAAGAAACTGCATCCCTGTACAGAAAAGCATTTACTGGATACTTTACCATCAGCCCTCATACTGAACTTTGAAGAACCAAATTAACTGTCACATACTGATAGGAACATTGATATAAATTGAAATGAAGTCTGTATGAATAATACAAGACAGATGTTTGCTCACTGTTACCCAACTAATCCCAGCCATCACAACAGCATGTGGCAAACACCTGCTAAGGCCTGCCTTGTCTTGGATGTGCTCCTAGTCACTGAAGGAAATTTCTTGTAGCATCCTGTGGTAAACTAAAAAGCAGAAAGACCTTCAAATGACAAGATATTTGTCTCAAATTACATAGAGAACTTGTCTTTTCCAGTCACAAGCTCCCTGTTTATTTTGGGTTTTTTTAAATACCACTGAATAATCAAGCAATGTTAAACACTTTTCAAAAACAAACTTCCTTCATACATGAAAGCTCTGAACATCACATGAGAGTGCCAAGGAATGAGGTCTTACCCATTTGCAGGGTAAGACCTCAACCGCAGTACAGCCCAGCAGCAGAATAGTAAAGAAGGATAGAGCTCTGAATCCAGCAGAAGTGATAACAACCCCCCTCCTTCTCACTCCCTCCAATCAACAATAACACTTCAGTCTGTTCTTCCCATTGTCCTTTCCGCCACTTCTGTAAACACAGGCAAAAGTCATTGTTCTGAATTTATGCATCACAGACTCATTTTGCCCACTGAGGACAGTTGAGCAGTCACTATTTTCATCAAAATATGGGAAGGGTGAGAGCATTTTTGGATTAAGAGCACAGTACCCAAAATGGAAACAATCCCATCCCCAACTAGCACATTTTGTGCAATAGATTAACTGCAATTACAGATGTCTTGAAAGTATAGAAAAAAAATAATAAAGCAAGACAAAGTGTATGAGAGAAAACACCAGACTTTTCCACACTGATATGGGATGGGAGTTACCTCTGCTAAGAGTCCTGTGATGTCTCTGCAAGACTTTCCAAGGGCTGACTAATAACGTCTGCTAAATGTTCATCCATTTCACTGGCAAGTCCTCAAGCTTTTGTATTCAAACCTTTTTAATGCCATCGCACCTCATGTACTCCAGTTGATCCTGTGATCAGATAATTTCCTGCATTTTCCTTTCTAATCCTACACAAGAAGAAACAAACTAGCATATGGGAGGAAATTATATGTGTAAAGAGAAAGCAGAAGTGAATGTCTTGCAACTAGTAATGCAAATGCTGAAGAGCTTCATTTTCATACAAAGCGTGGTTTTTACATGCATTCAAGTACATGTGCTTCAGAGGAGTTTTTTCCAATTTAAATTCACAGGAGAGGAGAATCAGGCTATCACTTACTGCTTATCCTGTTGATCTCCAAATATTTCTTTATGTATTTGATTTATTGAAGTGTAAGCTCAAGCACAAGTTAAACTAATATATCCAAACAAGGAACACACTTCACATATGTAGCAAGCAATGGGAGACAAAGACTTCATAAAACTATATAGCTTTTTGTTCAGGATAACACAAACAAGAGAAATTGCTCTTCACATATTTTTTAAGTTCTATGCTGGGATACTCACTTTTCTGTACATATTGCCCTAAGTAAAGAACTTGCCTATTCTTTAAAATACATTCATCAAAGGCTTTCGATGTAGAGAAATAACATTATTCCCCTTTTACGATGAAGTAGCAAAAACATGGGCCATGGCTTTCCTATGGATTTGGATGAGACCTTGGGCTCACAGAATAAATCATTATTCCCTGATCCTCAGATACGTGATTTGGAAAAGAGTGATATGAAGATACGTAAAAATGAGTTACATCAAAATCCTTAAAAGGCTAACTTATTGTAAAGAAGCATCATTTTCCACAAAGAAAATAACATATTTGTCTAAAATATCTCAGTATAACAGTAAGGGAAAAATAATCAAAATAAGTAAAAATAATAAATAGCAGACATCAGTATATAGTAAATCTTAGAGGCTCATGAAAAATACTATAAATGTTTCTTTCCAGAATAATATGGATAATCAGGAGGACTGCTGAGATGATATTCAACCTTGCAGTTCAAAAATATAACAATAATTTAGCTCTTTAGTTGATGCAAATGATAAAGCTATTAATCAGGATGAAGAAGACTCAAGAAAAGAAAATCCAGACAATAAATGTTTCTGTTCGGCATTTGCAAGGAAATGGGTTATATGCTTATATCACATCACAAGGGCAACACACTTCCCTCAAGTACCAAGGAGAAGCGTCAAACAAGATGTCTATCAAAGCCACGTATCTTAAAAGCCATAGGCCTAGATAATTTAGGCCTGAGTGTCCAAGGAGTGCTGGCTGAGATGTTCAGAGTCAAAAAGAGCACTAAGGTGCTGTCAGTATTACAGTGGATATGCTCCCATAATCCAAGGGGAAATAATCAGCAGCCTGCTACACCACAGACACACAGAGTCCTCTGAGGCTAAATGGGATTGACTCAAATGGAATATGGGAGTTGGCAGAAGTGCTCACCAAGAAACTTTCCATCATTTATCATGAGTCCTGGCTAGGCAGGGAGATCCCATTTGACTGGAGGGTGGCCAGTGTGATACCTATCCACACCAAGGGTTGGAAGGAGGATTCAGAGAATTACAGGCCTCCCAGCCTGATCTCATTGCCAGGGAATTCATGGAGCATTGAGTGTCACAATGCAGAACGCACAGGCAGGTGATCAGGCCCAACCAGATGGGTTTAGGAAAGGTAGGTCCTTGACCGACCTTATCTCCTTCTGTGAGAGGTGACCAACTTAGAGAATGACAGAGAGGCTGCAGATGTTGCCTGCCTGGACTTCAATAAAGCCTTTGACACAGTTTCTCACAATATTCTCATGGAGAAACTGTCTGCTCATGGCTTGTGTGCTCTTCGCTGGGTAAAAAGCTGACTGGATGGCTGTGCCCAGAGAGTGGTGGTGAATGGAGTTACTTCCAGCTGGTGTGGTCGCTGGTGGGGTTCATCATGGCTCAGTATTGCAGCCACCCCTGGTTTTTTTATCAATGATCTGGTTGAGGGAATCAAGAGCACCCCCAGTCAATTTGCAGATGACACCACATTGGGTGGGAGTGTTGGTTTGCTGGAGGGCAGGAAGGCTCTGAAGAGGGATCTGGATAGGCTGGATCCATGGGCTGAGGCCAACATAAAAAGGCCAAGTGCTGGGTCCTGCCCTTGGGTCACAACAATCCCAGGCAGCGCCACAGGCTGGAGGAAGAGTGGCTGGAAAGTGCCCAGTGAAAAAGGACCAGGCAGCACTGCTCAGCAGCAGCAGAACATGAGCCAGGGTGGCCAAGAAGGGCAGATATCATTTCTCATTATACTTCATGTTCAAAGCAAATAATGAATGCACATAACCCCAGTGCAATTGCACCCAATGATGTCTGAGGAACCTAGAGACTGGGGGGTGTCCCCCACATTTCCACAAAGCTTTCCATCAGACTGACCATGTCCAGGCACTAGAGAATGGGCACAAGCTTCTCTGTCAAACACAGATAAGAGCCTTTTTGGTTTTTAAGGAAAAGAAAGAAGAGGAAGACTCCATAGCACTGAAGACAGTTATTCTAAAGTCTGAAAAGAGAAATGAGAATGAGCTGGTAAACAGGTAAAGAATTAAAAGAAATCTGGCTGTGATTGTTTCAGAAGGATGAATGAAAGTTGTTAGATCTGAGTAACAGAAATATTTACCAGGAGAGGAGAGGAGCAGTTAGTTGCCTTACAGCAGGAGACATATTGAAGAGGAGCAGGATGTTGACTGTGGTGTCTTAAGTGTCATCATTAGGTGGGAACCCTGAGTACTAAAGCCATAACTCTGATTGGGAAGGTATTAGATAGGACAAAAGGAAAATACCAAGAAAGGAGTTGTGATTTCTAACCTTCAGGCTGAAGTTTAGTCTAGAAATAGTGCTAACACATCTAGGGTTACTTATCATGTTAAAAACAGTGGTTGACTGTTCAGACAGTTTTCATGTCTGTAAACAAGGTTTTGCTTGCACAGAAAAAATTGGCTGCAAGAACAGAGTACTACTCAGTAACTACCAGCATACTGAAGACTGAGAGAACATCATGATCTCCATGAGTTCATCCTCCAGCAGGGGGAATAAGATTCTCTTGCCGGTGCACAAGGAGAGACAGCCACCAAGGTGGGAGAGCCATGGAGACTTCTACTGCCCACTTTGATGAACCAGAAGGTGAAAAACTGCCTCTCCCAGATGATGCCTCCTAAGGTGTACTGCAGGTGTGGAACTGCAAGCCCACCCAAGCCCACCATCCGTATTCCCTCCACACACACTATACTAGAAGCTGAATTATATATATGAAAAAATAGTTCTGTAAACCATGTCAGAGGAAACCCTTTGTGTTTCCTAAACAGGCAGCTTACACTTCAGGGAGAGGAATACACTTCAACAAATCTCTCTCAAGTGAAAGAATTCAGTTTGTTTTTGGGTTTTTTTATTTGGTTTGTTCTGGTTTGTTTTATTTAAAAAAATGGCAAAGGGGCTAAGTCCCCATATTATGTGTCCTTTATGGCAGAGTTGTTCCAAAATTTTTCCCTCAGTTTCTTTTAACGTGGAAGTTAGAACCCAAAAAACCAACTCCGTAGAAATGTCTCATTCCTTCAAAATCTCTCTCCTTCGTTTGTGTTTTTGAGAAGTAGCTCCTGCTCTTTCTGACAAGAAGAATGTTTCACTTCTGTTAGCACTGCAAAGCTAAATACAGTGTAGAAAAGGAGCTGGCCTCAGGCCATCTTTGTGCATCAGCAACAGCACTGTCATCTAATTTGCAAGCACAGAACAATTATGATGGGCAAGGAATAGAAGAGGCAGCCTTGCTATTAGATTCCATCTTGTACATGAAGAATTGACAGTAGGAAGAAATACCTATTGATTCTAAGCGACTGTGATCAGAGAGTAGTTTAGAAAGAAGCCACACCTGTATCTATTTTTCTAGTAATAATATATATCAAGTTATCAGCAGTAAATAAGACAGAATTTTTTTAAGCTTGGAATAATCAACTAGTTCTATAACTCTGACTACCTAACTCCTGACTACAATTGACACCATACACTTATGCAGCTATATTCATACATGCAAAGACTATTAGCACTCAGCTAAAAAAGTACAATAATAACAAAAAAACCAAACAACAAAGAGACAAAGATATTGGGAGATGACGGTTGTAACAAGGGGGTAAAAGAAACAAGAGAGTAGAAGGTGAAATGGGATATAATGTTCACTGAAAAGTAATGTATAAATGAATAGTAATGAAATTGCTATTACACTTCAAATCCAGAAATTGTATTTATGTTTCTTTTTCACTTCTATTCAGTGTCTTTGTTTAACATTTTTTAGATGTAAGATAGACACATGGACTCAAAATCTGTGTCTTCACAGGCTTCATTGCTGGGATTTTTTTGCTCTGATGATATTATCTTTGTGAATTACTATGCTTACAAGGGGAAAATCCTTTGCTATTAACGGAGACAACTAACAGAGGGAAATAACATAAATCAGGCCTTTTGAACTGCATCTTTCTCTGCTGATTACCACAGATGAGTGGGACAATATTTCATTATCTTGAGGAAAATATTTTCCTTTGAGGACAGACATAACCTGTAGCCACTTATGATCACAAAAGGAAGAGCAGCAGTGTGGGCAGCTGGACCATCACATCAAAGACACTGTTATGACTTCCTGATTTCTAAAGTGGCTCAGTTCAAAAGTAGTGTAAAAGTAGTGCTATGCGGGAGGGCAGACTGACCTTCATTCAAGTCTTCACCTGTTCCTGAAATGAGGCCCCCACACTGAAAAATATAACGGTCGATTCTGACATCAATTTAACAGTGTTATCTGTCACTGGAGAGAGATGAGAACACAACACTGTGATTAGAAAAGTGTCATTTAAGTGAACTCATGTAAAAAATGTATGAGCAGAGATATTTCTTGCTTCTGAAACCTGTACCTTATTCCTGCTCATTTCCAAAAAGCAGTGGCTGCATTTGCTTGTAAATATATAATCACAACACCAAGTTCATCTATTAATTTTCCTTTTTATTTGCTTTGGAGATTCTTTGACTCTGAGGCAGAAATAAGATTCTAGTCAAGCCCAGACAACATTACAGCCGAGGATGAAGTCCTTGTTCTAAATACAAATTATAGTGGTCACATTTCAACTTTATTTTATAGTTAAAGAAAGAACAAATGAACAAAGAGAGAACTGAAGGGACAAAGGAAATTTAACTTTACATAGGATACACGACTTTGCTGTAATGATTATATAAACAAAACCTGTTCAGCACTGAGAAACTCTCTGCTGGCTTAGAAGTATTTTTCATATTGCCTTTGTTTTACTTCCATGCCTTACTGGCATTTTTCTAGGATCCTCCTGAATCATCCCTGCAAATATCTGTTCAGAAAGAGTCAGGACTTACAAAATCTCTTAAAGACAAAAAGAAAGATCTTTGCTTCAGAAGATCTGCAAAGCTCCTGGTCCATATTTGTAGGTTCTGAATTCATCATTTCTGGTTGTTATGGGAACAGAAAAAAAAAGAGCAGAAAATAATTGGGAGGATATACCCAGATGAGGATTTTTACATATTAATAAAGGGGGAGATTTCTGGATGTTTCCTGCTTTTGCAAATACTTTTTCAATATTTCATCTTTTCCCAATTTTTTTCCTAAAATTACTGGTTTTCCATCTTCCTATCTATTTTCCCTCATACCTTACTTGTGGTCTTTCTGGCTATCTACGCATCCCAAATGTTGGATGTCCTTTACTTTTTCCCAGGTGGTATGGTACTGTGAGTCTTTCTGATTGGCTTTATACTTTGATACAACCCATGCCTGCCTCTTAGGCTGGCTGATGACCTTCACAATGGACTTGCCAAACCCTGAAGCATTTAGATCACCCCCCCCCGCCATTCGACATCCATCTCAGCTGGCCCAGCGTCAAAACGTTACTGCTTCCAAGATCTCTGAATCACAACACACAGACATGGAGTGGGAACAATCAGGGACAGTGGGACTGAGCCTGAGCACTCTCACCTATCACAATGTGGTTCCTGTCCACATGTGCTGCGTGGAAAGGTGCTCCTCTTCACCATCTAATGCTGCCTTCAGCTGCCCTTACATGCACAAGGCTCATGTTCCCAGACTTCCTACAAGCTGCTTTCTGTTTTTCTCCCCAAACACTATGTGATGGTCAAAAATCTCCTGAATATTTAGTATTCCTCCCACTCTAGGATCCTCGTCTAAATGCAGGTTAATTTTGTAAGGGCTTTTTTTAAAGTTGCTGGGGCTTGCATTCTTTTTACAGTTCTGTGTGCATTTGTTTTTATTCACTAAACACACTGATTACATGAAATCAAATAAATTATAGCTAGGATGTCTACATTCTCAAAGGTCACATTTCAGGCAATTGTCTGGTCAAAGAAGCTTCTTTTGATCTGAAATGCTGATGAGCCTTTAATTCAGGCCACTGGGGGATTCAGCAATTTCTGGAAGTAACCTGTACAGCCACATATCTTCTGATTGCTAATTGGTGTATGCCATGGTGGTTTAACAACAGCTGGAAATTTAAAAAAAAAGCTCCAAATAAGCCTCTCACCTTCCCTCCACCCCTTGTGATAAGAGAGGGGAAAAGGCAGAGACTGTATATTGAGATAACAATCTACTGAAAGAAAAAGCAATGGATTAAGAAACACATGGGAACAGAAGCAATATTAACAAAGTAAGTGTACAAAACAAGAAAATGCTTTACACACAAAAGGTGTTCACCACCTCAACTTAGTTCTTTGTGGCCACTGGAACAAAGACAAGATCTCAGATGCTTCCCACAGGTTTTGTCCATGTGGCTTTCCCCAGTCAAAGATAAGATGGCAAGTGCTGCAAGACACAATGGAAAATGATGATGGACAAATCCCCAGAAGCTAAATGGCCTGTGTTGTGCCATGCCACTGCTTCAGATGCTGGACTCGATTCCTCACAACTGTGTCTGGCATTGGCATTGCCACTTTTGACCACTCCGTAATGCTTTCCTCAGCTCCCTTCAGCTTGGCTCCTTTCATCTTGTGTCAGACTTGGCTGGGCTTGGGCTCGGACTCACCTCCACCGCTCTGTTCCCTGTGGATGCTTCCCACACTGGCACTGCTTTTTCAACACTACGTCTCCAAGCTGCATCTTGGAGGAACGGGAAGGGATGAGCACCAGCACAGCTGGCACTGCCCCCAGCCACAGAGGGAACAGAAATTATGCCCACCTTTCCCCCCGAAGCCAAGTCCCCAGCAATGATGTGTGTGGTAGAGAATAGCAGCCTGGCCACGCCCACATAGCACTGAGCTCCACCCCTCTCACAGCCAGAGCAGAGAGTTCGACAGGGGTTCCTCCAAGTCCTGAAACCCGGAACTGTGTCCCTGTGCCCAGAGCTGGAAGGAGACTCCATCTCACCAAATTCACTTCAAAAACAGAGGAAAAGCAGACACCTGTTTGGCAGGCTGCAACACTGAGCATCTCTCACTTGTTCTATTTCGCATCTCATCAAAATGTTCCTCCTTTCATCCCTAGCGACTCCCACACCCCTGACACCAGATGGGTGAAAGCACACAGTGCTGACAGGGACATTCTGGGTTTGGATTCTGCGACTTTTAGCCTGCAGCACTGTTGCTAATTTTTTTCTCTTGGCGTCCCACAGACTGTGTTTGCCTGTAAGTCTCTGAAACCTTTTTTCTCCCTAGTGCTTATTTTCACAAGACAATAGAAGGAAGAAAATTTGAATCATGAAGTTCTCTCATATCAGCTATGAAAAGTACATTAAACTGACTTTTTGTACATCCAAAGGTTGTAACCTAAGCCTTGCAGTTTTGCCTTTGTTTGCTGTTGTGGCTTAAAATTTTCTTCATCTAGACAAAGAGTGGGCAACTCCCAATTACACTAGAATGAAAGGATGTTTTAATCTTCTTTTTGGTTTTAATATATTTTTTAAGATAATGAACAATTATTTCTATTATATCAAATGACAGAGGAAGTATTTCCCTTCATCCTTCTTTCTTCGGTTAGTCCCAAACTGGTAAGATCTGCCAGTCTGCCTACTAGCACAATTTTGCAAAAACTTCTAGCAGGGGCGTTCTCATTGTGTGCAATCCAGAAATGAAAGTGATGATTTAGGCCACTGCAAAGTAATTAATTCTAGGTTGCATATAAAAATAAGGTGGGGATCTGGAGATACCCATTTTTTGCAACATGCAACTGCATGTCAAACGCTTGTTGTACACTGTGAAAATATCATACATGCACGAAAGTGTCATTTTCAGTGGAAATGACCTTAAAGGAGCTCTCTCAATCAAGAGCTCCCTCAATCAAGCACCTAAAGGAGCCCTCTCAATCAAGAATCACACTAAAAGTGAATATGTGAGGAGAACTTAGTCTTCCCACTAGTGAAACATGCTGAGTTGTGTAAGTACAGTAGAAGAGAAAATTTCTGCCCCAGAAAGGGCAGATTTACCAGGATGCAAGTGCTGCTTTATTCCCACCCTATACATAGGTAGAGTTATACTACCTAAAATTCTGTTAATTAAAAAAAACTTACACACCTATTGGGTTGTACATTTATCAATCAACTATGAGGAAGCCTCAATTCCATTTTCATAGATTTGCATGTCTACAAAAAATAAACATATGCTGAATAGTTTTATAGAATTTGTCCTCTGGGTCAGTGAATTTTAACGTTGCACATACATTTGCTATAAAATTGAAGAATGTTAATTGTGTATGTTTCAAATAAAATGAGATACTCCATTTGTTGTAACACCTTTCGTCCTTCTGCGGAGTCTCAAAGCATCTTGACAAGTTCTGTCATGATTTATAAGCACTCGGTTCTCAGAATGGCAGAGTTAGATCAATTAGTATTTGTAAAATTATTTGAGGAAAGCCAACATTTTTCTGAAAATATGACAGGTCTTATCAAAAGCTTCAAGAGTCTGAATAGCAGTGCCAGGTTATAAACCTCTGAAATATACAAACCATCTAGTTAAGCTGGGGTAGATGGCATAGGAAAAGGAGAAGTCTGCCTTCAGGCTTCAAAACAAAGAAACTCATCCAACAAGAGAAATATTGTTAGGTATTAATCCAGGTGGAGTGACTGCATGCAGGTATCTGAGACTCCCTCCTGGCAGGAAGGGTCAGTTTTATCCCTCTGTCCAAAAGGAGCAGCAGGGTGCCATTTCTGGGAGGCAGAGGAGAGCTATCAATCTCATAGGATATCATCATGTGAATCTCATATCAATCAGTATCACAGGATCTGCAAATAATAACCTACGGGCTCCTCTGTTCTAACCGTCTTGCAATGCAGGAGTGCAGCCCCTATTGTATTTCTAGAAGCATTTTATCCAATCTGGCTTTTCATGTTCTATGGAACAGAAAATGTGCTCCTCCCCATGGGATTTTTCCATGGCTAACAGCTGTCACAGCCAGGAAGTTTCCTCCTCTAAATTTTCTTCTACTGTTCTTAGCTACCTCTCTTATTGTTAAGACATTGTGCATAATTCCTCATTATTGTTGATGCATCCATCTCTCCATATGGTCATGCATAAGGTTGTTGCAGTTTATCCTCCTTCAAGAGTTTAATTATATTTTAAACAGCTCAAAAAAAAACCCCAACATGTCTGTGCTTCATTTTCACAGCAGCCTTCCTTAATGGTGAGTTTCTCCTCCTATCAGTACCATTTGGTGTGGAACATTTCCCAGAAGATATTTGATGTGTAATCATAGCACCTTATGTACAGGGAGATTAGTTACAACCCACTTTTTTGACACGAGTCTGTACACAGCCCTATTTCACCTGTGTTTTGATGTATGGGTTTGTGTATGTTTACCACAAACTGAGCTGTAAGACAGTCAGTGAATGCTGAAAAGGGCTTTTCTGTTGTTTGTGAGGTGTTTTTGTAAGCCTCAACAGAGAGCAGTAGATAGCAGGCTCTTCTAAACAATTCTTTGAGATTCAGCACAGAGGCTCCTTCCTATGTATTTAGTCATTTAGGCAGCAAAAAACATGACAAAACTTAAGTGGAAAAGTCTAATTTACATTATACAGTAATGGTCCAGCTAACTCTGGACCACCACCAACTCTAGCTCCCTCCCTCTAACCTTTCACATTATCTTTCCCTATTTTACGTGGTTTACTTTTTTTCTAACTAAAGAATTAATTTTCTCTCCACTCTCTGCTGCAGTAGTTCTGTAGTTTCACTGTGTGCTCAGTTCCTCCCAGGCATTTAAATGTTGCTCGTAAATGTTGATATACCAAGCTCATTACTCCCTTTTTTCAGTCACCAATTAAAGTACCAGTTTAGACCCACAATAATCCTTGTTCCTAGTAAAGATCATTAAAGACAGTGTTAATGTGTTTAATGATCCTCCTACTAACACAGTATTTTCCCAGAAGCCATAACCTTTGCTTTTGCCTCTCTACAGGAAGGATATTTTCAAAGATGCAAGTTTTCCCAGCCTGCTCTTTTTCAAAATAAGCAGCATGATATGTGTGAAAGAATGTGTTTCGTTTTGTATGATCTCAAGACTTTATGACGCAAATATCCCTGAAAGTCTTTCAGTAGCTATGAAAAGATCCCTAGGAAACCTAGCTAGAATAAGATCTCTGCAGTTCTAAGCAGTGATTTCAGAAAGAAAGTAGAAATTATTCATGCCAAGTGGGAGGCTATAACTTCTGTATAGAAAGACCTGTAAAGAAAGAGCTAAGCAAAGACTCAAATAGAAAGAGAATGAGCTCATTATACACTAATTAATGACCAAACACAAAGAAAGAATTTAGTACAAACCCAAAGATATTGTGTCTGTATTACTCCTGTCCTTATAAAAAGCTATCCAAACATGGATTTCTATGGTCTGAGTTTTCCCAGTAAGCAAGCAGGTAGCCAGTGAGAGAGACATTCTTCTTGATGCCACTTTAGATCGTACCAGACAACTTTCTGAGTGTTCACATAAATGCCTTTCTGGAGCACCACAAGGACAAAGGCCACAGCAGAAGGGTATCTAATAAAGAAATTACACACTGATTTATGCAGAACTGCTGGCCACCTTACCATGGTTTGTCTGCAAACTGAGGGATGTGCGAGTGGTTAGAAGCTTCTTCCACTCAGGCAGGGAAGAAAAAGGAAGGGTAAATCGCTGTTTTTAAGGAAGGGAGGAAATGGACTTGCAAGGAAGGGCAGAAAAGTAAGAGGAAAATGGACAGGAATACATCTCCCATGATTAGGGAGAGAAGACAAGCAAAACAAAAGATGGTTGAGGTAAAGGAAGTATAAAATTCATCTCTTGGAGTACAATTAGTTTCTAACATTTCCTATTAAAACCGGGCAACTAGATGTTATCATATCATTGATCTTTTTTATGACTAAGGATGTGTCATTTCTTCTAGTGTGTCTTTGTTTAGTTCTTTGTTTGCCAGCTTTACAGGGCTGTACTGAGAACAGACACATATTAAGGTTGTAAAGAGCTCAGGGGCTATACCAGTTCCCTGGGAAGTGATTAAGGTAGAATGTAAAATGCTTAAGTCCCAGGTATTTACTTCTGAAAGATAGGGTGCTTTTTTATTCTTAAGCTAAGCTCCTCTATTGCTTGGCTAAATATAGAGACAATGTTCTTGGAAACTGCAGGTTATAACTAGCTCTGACAAACCACCTGGTATCTTACTAGCACTGTATTTTTACTGTTAGAGTAAAATTATGCTGATGAGGACTGCTTCTTTCTGCACTGCAGAGATGTTCCTCCTGCTTCAGGCCTCAAAGCAAATTTCATTTGTTCTCATAGTCCTGTGCTAAGGACTTTGCAGGACCACAGTCATTTTTTGGAATGAGGGCTGTGATTTTCATCAGGTACCAGGAGAATCAGGTGGCCAAACCAAGAAAAGTCAAATTTGTTAAAACTCCATTGCTGATGCCAAGTAGTGCAATATATATGAACTTGCCTAAATCACATGAGCTAGCTGTAACTGCCATAGCAATGTTTCTAGATACTTCTTCTGAGCTGCTTCTCTCTTTGGGACTGACACATGAGCTTCACCTTGCCCTTCGAGTACTAGCATTATGGGCCCCCAAGCACTCATCTCACTAGATCAGAGGGCAACAATTTTCTGATTCAAACTCTAAGGCTGCCTCCAAGTTTACATGAAGAGAAGCCCCATGTATGAATCCAGATGAAAGTAATAAAGGTTTGGTTGGTTCTTTCAACTTTGTTTTAAAAAAAAGCCAAGGCATATTTTACCTAGGACAAGCATCTCAGATATGATGTTTACCATTTTCTTCAGAATTTCAGTTTGCGTTCATTGTTCAAGAAAGCACAGTGGTTTCAGGCTCAGGTTTCTCCTTGTTTCATATCTGTCCTGGTTTGAGACAAAATTCAGAGGAATATCTGAATTTGAATGGCCTGTCTTAGAAGGCAGGTTACAGCCACCCCTCCCCCACCATGTTCAGGCAAGAAATATTCCTCGTAGGAAAGTGAAAAGGAAAAAAACTATTTCTTTAACAAACACACAGGAAAAGAATAATAATGCTAAATAATAAAACCTCTCGCTATGGAGAGAAACCTGGGAAGATTTTAAAGTCCTTCCCATGAGTGTGGTCTCTCTCCTCCTCCTCGGAGCTGGGCTGGCCTGGGCCCCCTCTGGGCCTAAGGTGGAAAGCTTTCCCAGTGAGTTCTGGTGTTCTGATGTTGTTGAAACAGTCCAGAAGAGAAGAAGGGAAAATCTGAAGTCCCAGAAAAAAACTTAACTCTCAGTCTCTCTCCGGAGAAACAGCCGAAAAGCTGAGAAAAGCAGGAGGGCTGCTCTCCTCCGCTCCTCAGCAGCAGCAGCAGCTATCTCCGTGTCCTTGAAGCACAAACTGTTTTGAAAAGTTTGCTCAGTTTTTTTCTCTCCCCTCTCAGGCTCAGTTTAAAGGCACAGAAAGGCACAGGATTCATTTCTGGACGATATGGGATACATCATAAAGTCACCCCAAGACAATATCCTAAGATTTTACTCTCTGGGTTTAGGAGTATAACTAGGAGCTGGAGGAGACCTGTGTCCTTGACAGGCCACTAGGCAGATAGGCAGCCTGCCTGGGTCTCCCCACTAGAAAGCTAGGAAAAAAGTTTTAAACCCCCTCTGTAAACCATCTTTGAGGTACTAAGAGTACTGCTATTGACATAATTTGGAAAGATTGTAAATGTGGAAAATATTGTCTGTCATTTGAAGAAAGGAAAACATGTGAAAAGGATTGGTTTAGTTGCCTCATAGTAAAACACATTTTGGAAATCTCTCATCAACATAATGAAGCAATGTGGGAAATTTGATACTGAAGGAAGAGGGAAGGATGCTGTGTAATCAAATTGCAATGTGGCATCCTGATCCACATCAGTTCTGTTAGTGTTTACACAGTCCAAAATTAAGAAATCAGGGCTTGATATTAACTCATTCTTCAATTCTATCAACACATAAGAATTAATGTATCTCATAATGTTCACAGACAATTCCTCAAGTAGAGAAATACCTTGACGGTTGTAAAGCTGCAAATGGCTTGAGCCTCAATTTTTGTAAATTGAGGTTATATATTAATGCCTTACAATCTTCTTCAAATTAAAATATGTTGGTGCTGTCCAGGATGCCAGTTATGTAATGGCAAATGCAACATGCAAATTTCTTGCAATTTTGAAAGACTCTTGCCTGCAAATGCCACCAAATTGCAAACTACAGCATAGAAATACCACACTACTGGAATAAATGGTTTCAAACTTCTGCCTGGATTCTTTATTTCTGTACTGCATGTGCTTTGTCAAAAAGGAGAAGATGTTGCAAAAGCTTTTTTCTTGGAAGACAAAACACACGTCAACAACCTTCTCACGCTTTTAGCTGTGCACACTGAGGTACTACTGAAAATGCAAGCAGGTAGGAGTAACCTGTGGGCTGATACTGAAAATATAGAAGGTAGTAACTTGGAGAAAGAGCAATGGCACCATGCATTTGTGCACACAGACACCCACCCACATGGGAGCACTAACATCTTGCAACCATTACTCGTCCTGTGATACAGACATAATCTAGTTAAAATGGAAATGTATTAGGAAAGTCAAACAATTAATTGATCCAAGAAAGGTTGTTTCATGTTTTGTGTAAATCAAAGCTAAAAATTCATTTGAGGGACACTGCCGTATTGTAGACTAAACAGAGTTTGGCATGAGCACAGCGCTTGGTGTGGGTGTTAAAGTTGTTCTGCACTACACATGGACAGTAATCCTCAGCAGAAATGTTAACTCAATTTGTCAGCATTATCTTTATGTCAACAGTAATGCTTAAATATTTACAATAGACATAGTACTCTGAGGGTTCGTAACGCAAGATAAATTGGAAAAATGTTAACAAAATGGATGGTACTAATACAAGCCCTTGGCACTTTGTACTCTTCAATTTTATATACAAGAGGGTTTGCCTGAAAGTTGGATTTTATTAGGCTTTACGGTTTATTTGCTACCTCCAAGCTCTTGCTAAAATGAAGCAGAAATTTGTATAACCCTTGTAAAAACAGAAATGTATTAGGTTAATGATGCATGAGTACTGAGTCCACAAGGAAGAGGCTTAGATTTTTACGTATGTGTTCTGGACCAATTTCAGTCTTGACATAAATGAGCATGAATAATATAGACTTTAAACTGAGTTGCACCTGTTTATATACTGACAGAATTTGGCCCTGTGCCATCAAAGAAATTATAAATATGCAGCGTATCTTTTTTTAAAGATAGCATATTCCATATATAATATCATTTCAAATGCATTACAAGAAAAAATAAAATACTGAAAATTTTACAAACAGCTAAGAACAAAAAGAAACGAAGCATAACTTGGTGAAAGTAGTTTCACTGAAGCTCTGAAATTAGAGAAATAACATAATAATGAAACAAGATAGCCTTCCTAGATACTTTGCCTTTGTTACTCTCCCTTTTTCACAGACATTGCCATATATTCTTCTAATTAATTCTTCTAAAGAGCAATGGCTGTGAAAGCCAAGCATTTATTTCAACCATGTGTAATTTTATCACCTTTAACCTTTAATCTTTTCTCTGAGTTTCTGGTTCTAAACTGTCCCTTAGCATTTGTTCACCCCTATGCCTATATCTTCTCACTGTCTCAACCACCAAAGTCTTCCCAGTATTTCTTCCAGTCATAATTCACAAGATAGCAGCACATGAGGAATCTCACTAACTATTTTGACAAGATGTTTTCAACAAAAAAATTTGTAAGCATGTCTTTCCTGGATGAGACAATTCCACTTTTTGTTTACAGTATTTATGATGGCTTTAACTCACTTTCATAGACCTATATGTCATTATTCCTCCGTACTGTTTTCTCCACCACTTTCTACAGCTCGTTTATTATCTGTTGTCTTGTTATTACTCATACCAGAACCTGTCATCTTGAAAAGTTTGTCTACCTGCCTCATTTTTTGCTCTTGCATTTAAGTCTGAAAATGTTTTGAGATGTAATTTTTTTAGATATTCTGATTGCCATAAGAGGAAAAAAGTGACGTAGTGCAGCAAAATACTGTGACATAAAAGGAATTTCTTGCATCCCACTACTTTTTTCACTATGTTTACGTACAACTTCACCGGGTACAAATCCTGTATGTTTGTTTATGTAGTTCTTTTCTCCATGCTTCCTCAACTTTCATATCCTGTTAGTCATCATTTGGCTCTGATATCTTAGATATAAAAAATATAGTCCAAAGTAATAACAATTAAAAGAGCAGCTGACAGATTTAAAAAAAAAAAAAAAAAGTTCTGTGCATAACATTTTTCTCTTCCAGAGATGACTTACCTAGAAGGTTTTGTCAAATGAATAGCAACTGGGTGTCAGACTCCCCAAAACATTTCTGTCCCTGCTGCAACAGAGTACTGTTTCAAGGGACTAATTGCTGAGAGGAATTGACACTGGAAAACATGCTTCAAAGCATTTATTACAGACTATAGCATCATATGTTAGTTCATCAGTTTGCAAGACCTCCACCTATTTCCACACACATTTGTTTTTTGCTCTTCCTCTTGCCCCCCTCCTGGCCCCTCATGCTTGACTTTAAACTATTCAGTTTTAAGCTAATATACATCTAAATCCCCAAATAGTCACATATTTTTCTATAGAAAACAGCATAATGAGAAAAGGGTAAATACAATTCAGCCCCTTCCTACTTACACACACAGATACTTTCTATCTATAGAACACTCACTGTTCTTTAATTAGGAAAGCCAGCTGGGATTTGAACATTTCTTTGAAGGAAGCACAGAAGCAATGTTTAGAAAATGTATGAAATACCATCTTTTCTTTGAGCTGCCACTCAGGCTTTGAGTCTTTTTCCCCATATTCTATTCGCTATTCTTATTCTGGACCTGTGATATCCGATTCCTGTTTCTGTAATTTCCATCTTTTGTTCACAAGTCTATCTCTCACAATAACACTATTCAGATAAGGTATGTCTTTGAGTAGTCAGCTACTACCTTTTTTTTTTCCCTCCTTGTAAAGGTCCCATTAGTGCTTTGGGATCCCATGATACAAATGTACAAAGCAAGAGCCCTTCACTGAAATATTTCAGCTCACTTTTCAGTACTGCATCAGATAGCATCAGCAAGGAGATTTTATAGTTTACCTTTTATATTTACCAAATGATGGAAACCACTCTCTGTTAAACAAAAAGAATTAAGGGAGCACAGCAAAAGATATACTTGTAGTTCATTGCCAGTGTGTTATGATGTCTTGGCACTGAAGGAAAAA
The DNA here is from genome assembly GCA_013399875.1 of Gymnorhina tibicen. NCBI lineage: Eukaryota > Metazoa > Chordata > Aves > Passeriformes > Artamidae > Gymnorhina > Gymnorhina tibicen. Next base: position 392,501 of record VXAZ01003679.1, read on the forward strand.
TGTAAGAGGATTTTCCTAGATAAGACACCTTACAAATACAACATATGCATGTTGTGACACTTTGCCCAGTTATTCATTATTCAATTGAAAATGGTATGCTTTCAAGAGTTAAAAAGTAAAAACATCAGAGTAATGACCTTGGACTGCACAGACAAAGACACAGAATATTTTTATTACGTCTCCTCTCAATACAAGGATTGTAATTCTTTCAGGTACATGCTGACCAGAAAATGGATCAGCGCTGCTTCAAGGAAAGCAATAAATCTATAATAAAACCCACTGTATTTCAAATAATTGTAATTAACAGTAAGAAACTGATGTTTATTACTGTAGTTATTGCATAGAAATACATGATGCATATTTATATAGAGAAGGCCCATGTTGCAAATTCCTGGATCCTTGCCAGCTGTGTGCGTTGTGGCTTTAAGCAGACCACTAATATCTAGAGATATGTCACCTTATCTGCCTGTAACATGGGAATGTTACCACTTGCTTCAAAGAGACATGATTCAGAGGTGTAATTTCATTTAATAGTATTTGATACCCTGGGATGAAAAATATTTTATCCATGTCCAAGTTCTACACTCCAACTACTTATCAATAAAAAACAAAATTCAATGAGTTTCCATAGGCATTTCTTGTTGAATAAAATTTAAAATTATATAAAATGAGTGGTATAAGTAACACTGATAGTGTAATTTCAAGTCTTTTTCCAAAATTAGGTAATTTTTTTATAGTTCTTATAAAAAAAGAGGAGTGATTAAAAATTTGCTACTTGACTGATTAATTGCTTTAGCACTTATCCAGTAGCTTAAGACGTGAAATAATTAAAGTAGTCTTCATCTGCAACCAAACTGATAATAATTTTGAAATATATTTGTGAAAGTGTAATACCAAGATCAGGCATTTTCCTACTAGTTTATCACATTTTAACTTGGAAAAAAAATAAAGAAAAAGAAATTTTTTTCTGTAAAGACCTGAATCTGTATATTCTAATTGGACCTCAGAAGTTTTTTTTACCTTAAGATATATTTCTTTTTTAGATTTTAGAGTAGCAGAGTTGCAGGGACAAATAACTGTAATAGCAATCAAGGGCATTTAGGTAACTTACTGTAAACAGATAAACACTTAAACAGCACCAGCGGCTGATATTTTGTGGCTATTCTAAAGTCTAAATACCTAAATTCTAAACATCTGAATTTATATCTCTAAAGTCCATGAAAACCTTAATTTTGGATGCACTGTGTACACCACACAAAGACACATTTCAACAGAGTGCTTACTGAACTTATTGAGGTGGTATTGAACACAGCTGTGCTGAGAACTGAGGTTAAGCTGTGCCTGAGTGCTCTGCTGGACTGGAGGTGGTCATTGCTGCACTTGCTAATATGGAAGTCTGGTGCAGTCAGATCTGGAAACATGATTTTAACAGCTTTTTTTAAAGGAAAATAAGCACCAATAGGCACTCTTCTGAGCAATGAAATATGAATTCTTCGACCTCACTGACCCATTTCTCTTTGTCCTCTCAAGCACTTCTGGTCTCAACAGTCAGCACTACAGAGACACCAAACAGAGGAAGCACATCTGCTAGTCATGGCACCTACTCCCTGGCAGACTCCTAGCAGCAGTTGGCTGCAGTTTCAGCTTTATCTAAAGATATGTCCCTTATCCAGGCTGTTATGTGATCTATCTTTGCTGCTTTCCCTTCCTAAAAGCTTTCTCCGTTCCCTGAACTTCTGTGCTTTTTTCACATTTGTGAATTAGGTGCCACATGACTTGCTCATGAAAACGCTACATAGGCTGTTTTACAGCCCCAGGGTGGGAGCCAGGGATCTCCCCACATTTGTGTGCCTTCTGCCTCCAAGCAAGCAAGACGGGAAAATGAATAACCCTATGGGCACATTCACATGCTGGGACCACGATTTCAGTGCAGGAAGGTCAAATGTGCAAGTGCAGACTCTTACATGCCTTTTCAAGCCATATTGCTGTTTGCCACACAAGTAGGAAGCTTGTCACGTGTAAGAATTGTAAGGAAATGTTGCTGAGAAACTTATTTTCAAATTCGGATCTTCGACCTGTTGCCCCAGAGCCTGTCAGACCACAGAAGCTGCATTCGTGGCCTGGGCGTGCGGAAGCACAGCATGTTTCACTTCAGGGAGGATTCAGGAGCATGTTTGATTTGTTATGTTTACAGCCAAGGGGCATTTGCAAGTGCAAGTCAAAGCCACAAAGACATAGGAAAGCCTCACCAATGCACACCGAAGAGAATCCCTTTGATCCCTGAAGGTGCACTAATGCACTGCTGCAGAGAAGACTGTCCCCCTGTGTATTTGAGAACATGCCATGATCAATATCAGACACAGCTGGATAAGCACTAAAGAGCAACTAGCTTCCTTGAAACCCAGTGTCATACTTGAAACTATAATAAGATGGATAAAACAGTAGGCTTTCCAAAATGTGCTGAAATCAGGAGGAAAAAAATTCATTTCAACGGAGACTGAAGCAGGTCTATATTGATCATACAAATTCCTGCACATCATTTTGTGTTAACTCTAGTATTCTCTTTCTTTGAGGGTTTTGGCCTTTGCATTCACCTAAAAAGACTTCTCCACAGATGTTCCAAATTAATTCCGAGACAAGTTCTGTTTCCTAGACTTACTCCTGGCAAATATTATAGCACGCATTGAACATAGTCTCCAGTCCAACCTTTGGGCTGCTCTAGCCCATCAGTGTTAACAAAGGAGCTGTTATAATTAGTCTTTAGGATTGTCATAATGAGAGAGGGGCAATTTAGGGAATGTGGGTCTGGTCCAAACTTCCTTTGTCTTTTTATTTAACTTCAGTGCACCTTGAAAGAGGTCCTACATTGGCACTGGCTTTCCTATAAATTAAATGTGGGACTTTCTCTAGGTTTTAATATGTGCAAAGAGGATTTTATTTTTATTCAAGCACAATGATCAGTGAAATGTTCATTCCATATTTTACACTTACATAGTAATTATCCTTAAATATTTACAAATAAAAGGAGAATGGGAACTTGAGAAATACATACTTTGGGGAGGGGGGATGTTCTAAAGTTTTACAAGTTTTAGGAAGTATCTTAGAAATCAGGAGATAGATGCAATAACAGAACATATACAATTCAGTATCTTGTCTTTACCAAAGACAGTGCTCTTTCTGGTTGGAAGTGGACCACATTTCATACTGAGTGATTAATTTGTTATGAGTGAGTAATTCTAGGAGTTTTAAGCTCCTTTTCCGTTTATCAGACACCTGTGAATAGATCATTTTCACTGGACTTAATTGATATTCACTGAACTGGGATACTTGCTTAGTTCATCAAGTATTTTTGCATATCTGAGATTTGAGTTATTCTACTGAATTGTGATCAGCTGAATGAGTGACCAAGCATGTGATGTGCTTGAAAGCACAGATCATACCCACTCAAAACACACGTTGATCTAATTTAGTCTCTGCTTGGAAAGGAACTCAAGTATTTCTATTACACATTTTCTGTGTACACGTCTAAATGGTTTTCCCACTAAAATCCTATGATTCACATTATTCTACTGCATACAGACTCAGATAAGCTGCATAGAAAAAAACACATCATTAGCCGATTCTTAATCACAATCTGTTCAAAGCCTGCTTTAAATGTTAAGATACATGATTCATAAAAGTGTCTCAGGTAGTTTAGCAAAAGAAGAAAAGGAATGTGCCTAAACAGGAAGGGAGAACTCTGAGTTACACAGTAGATTATGGATTTATACATTTATCAAACAGAAAGAAGCTGCCAAAGCACAGTAGTCTGGTATCTCTTGGACATTGTAAATATCCTCTGGAAAGCCTTAGTTTACACTGAATCCAGAAGATAAGGAAAGAAAACTGAAATTTCACTCTTAGAATCTGATACAACTTGTTTAAGAAATTAAGTAGTCATTTTTATTTGTTTATAATATCACCTAGATGCAGAAAAAGCATAGGTGTTTTTACTATTCTCATCTACCTGACCATGAAAGCAGTACTCAGGTAAGTGCTGAAGATACAGTTGTTATGGTAATGCACTTTACCCATTGTATGCACCTCAGTGGGGAAAAAAATCTGCTTTTGTATGAAAAGACAGAAAACCACAGAAAGCATTTGAAAACACCAGCATCCTCAACAGGACAAATGTTTTTACGCAAGTCAGGAGTTTTTTGGAAATTGAGACTGGAATTCTGCCCTGATTATCACTCCCCAGAGAGAGGTAAGTAGACCCCAAGCAGTCTAAATTCAGTGTTCATTGGCAAAAGAAAATAACTGTAATGTTTTCACTGTGGAGAACACGTATTTTTCAAATGGCAGTCTGACAATATTCCCTCCCTTCTTGCCTTAGCTGTCCCAGGAGGCCTGACAATCAGAACTATATATAGAATTGACTGAACTCTCTTAAGTATTTGTTTCACAGTAATGGTTAGCTGGGGTTCTTTGTGCTCTTCACCATGAACCAAGTCTTTGGTGATGACTTCAAGTTTTCAAGTCAAGTTTACTTTGTGGAGGATTTCATACCACGTCACAAATATATCTGACGCAGTGTCCAGCACCAAAATAAATTACGTGCAAATATCCATGCCACAGTATTGAGGCATCTGCCACACATTTTTTTTGGACACATGAGTTTCACACAGACTCCGGTTTCCAAGTCACTCCTAGTAACCTACTTTAAAAAAAACCCAAACTAGAATGTTATCTTTTACTATTACATCTCTATCTGCCCAGTCATGTTTTCCTTGGGCTCTCCTGGAAGAACTAATTTAAAATGGAGATTGGACAAAGGTAAGAAGGAGTGAGTAAGTGTCAAGACATTCTTCTGGGAAGAATTTGAAGGTGTTGAATCATGACCAGCGGCCTACCTTTCTTTGTTCTTAGAGGTACCATCCCACAGCAGATTACGTCAAGCACAAGAATGAAAGACCTACCATGCTGTTTTGCCTCTCTCCATCCTGTGGAAACACAGACAGTGGAAAAATCTGGTCGCAAACCCTCAGGACTTGACCCTAAGGAACAGTACTTGCAAATGAAATGTACTCAAAAATAAATTATTAAAAAATAAATTACCAAATTCCTTGTATTTGTAAGAAAAATAGGGGGAAAAAACCACTATGAGGCTATGCTCTCTTTTGTTCTTATTCCATAAAAATATTGCATGTTGATAGTTTTAGAAAAAAACATAATAACCTACATGCTGTTAGACAACAAAACCCAGAGGAATTAATGAAATCTGATTAAACCCTGAATAATTCCACTTATAACATCTAGGAGCTACTCACAAGGAAGCGTTACGTCAGAGAAAGACAAAGCCACAATGTTCCAGATTCACCCACAGGTTTAAGAGCGCCAGTCTGCCACGCTTAAGTCTGGTTGCCTTGGGGCTCCTTGGAGACCACTTGGTTACTCACTGTATTACCATTTCAAGACAGAAATTTCCTCTTTCCAGGAGCTATCCTTGAGTGTTTATCTGAAAAAACAGGCAATTCTCTGCAGCAATCTGGAGGCAAAAACTTTCTATCTTACTTCATTGTCCTTCTGTGTTTTTTTGTATATGTCTCCTCATTCTTCATGTAGGAGTATGTCACTCCTACATATTTAAGCTTCTTCACTTGACATCTGTGCTATACAAAATGGAAGGGCTGTGACATACTTGATAGTAAAGTAAGAATGGCCATTTTACCCTTGTGGATTTCATAAACAGTTGCCTTCAGTGGTGAAAAACATGAATTAATCACCAGCATAACAATGGAAAAAGAGTTCTGTAACTGAAGTGAAAATGGAGCCATTTCTGTTGCTATAATCATGACAGCTGTGATCATTCTCAGCTAGGAAATACAGTGTGGAGAGATAGTGAGAACACTCTTTTAGGTAAACTCCTGGCCCTGCTGGAGTAAAGAGGAGAAGTATTTATCTCAATAGACCCCTGGTTTGGCCTTTCTAGAGTCAAAAGAAGTTAAGAGTTTGATTAGCCAGCACTCAAAATGCAATATAAGATCAGGTAAAACTTTCTGTGTTCCAGTTTCACTCATAATGCAACCTCAATTTTATACACCTTACTTAAACAGAAATTAGTGTTTTCTACTTTCTTAGCATAAAAAAAAAATTAATTATAGAGAATTTCTGAAAACCAGAAATTCAGTGGCAAAGTTTGTTATATGAAAACTGACTGTATAATAAGTACCACAGGAGAGAAAACAAAGCCAACACCCTCCAACGCCATCCCTGTGTACCAAAAATATGTAGGAGGGGGTTTTATGGGGCGAAGTATAAAGTGAAGAGACTACATTTAGCTGAAAGGCTGCTGCAATACTATAGTGAGTTCTAACTGGTTTTTGAGGCTGTGTGTTATTTTTAATATTTTCTTGATAATGAGATTTGCTTTTAGTCTGGGAACCCTGGCTATTAGCTAGCCTTCAACCAGTATCAGATCATGATTCTGTTTCATTGAAAATGGCAAAATCTAGCATTTCCAAGAATTGTCAAAAAAATTGTTACTAAAGGAGTAGGTGTTTATTGGCTAAAAAAAAGAAATTGCACATGAATGGGACTCTCCTAGAAAGTGAGAACTGAGACTATTTGAGGGAAATGTAAAAAAACCCTAAATACTTATGGACAAGACAGTATAGTACAGTTGCAAAACTATTGGACTGAAAAGAAATTGTCACATTTGTTCTAGGAATCCATTAGGAGTCAGAGGCTAACTAGGAAAAATATTGGCTTGCTACCTAATGAGAAAGACAGAAGATAACTCTATATGATATAGATCAGAGCATATAATGTTTACTTTGTTTCAGATTATTCTAAAAGGCCAAGTTGCTCTTACACTAATAGAATTAATTTCAGAGCATTATTGGATAAATTAGATTATTTCAAATTATCTGGATTTTAAATCCAGTTCTAGAAAACTTTGAAAGGCCTGTCCAGAGTACTCATCACAGTTTTCAATAATCTTTGGAAGTCTGCAGTAATCAATGAAGCTCCAGAAATGGGAAATATTTTTTCTCTCTTTAAATTACACAGAGAAAAAAGAACTGTAGAACGTTTGACTGGTCATCTTAACTTCACTTTCAAGAGAAAAAAAACCAAAAACAAACCACTGGCAAATATGATGGTAACAGTTTGTGAGTGAACCTTGAAGAAATAACCTTGAAGAAATGAGGAGATAAGAAATGGCCAAGACAGACCAGCCAAGTTCCCACCTAATTTTCTTCTGTGATGGGTAAGAGGTTGTTTAGGTGGGGGGAAAAAGCAGAGATGCTGTCTGTCTTACCTTCAGTAATGGTGTTTGTTGACACAGGTTCCAGAGTGATGGTACAGTGCAAAGTTATCTGCTACCTTCGTTTTCAGCTTTGTAGTCCAATAGACCGACACAAACTGTTTCTCAAATGCTGTGCCTGATCTAATAAATCCTAGCAAATATTATCTGGTCACAGATCCCCATATGGTAAGGCCTAATCTGAAAAAAATTATGAATATTTGGGAGCACAGCTATTAAGGAATATATGCCCAGACAACTGCTCAAAAAAGCTAACAAAAAATAAGAAAGGCTACTGAGCTTTATGAAAGAGCCTGCCCTGTGGCTGATACTATAATTGTCAACATGGAGGATGAAAGAAACTGAATTTCAAATTTATGCTTAAGATCAAGCTTGAGAGTTGTGAGAGAATTCAATATGATCTTGCCAATTCAGAGAAATTATATTAAAAAACCAATGCAACAGACAAGGGAGTGACAATGGTTTTGGGGAATGATTACCCACTTTAAGAATACAGGACATGGCACAACAAATAGCAGACCACAAGCTCCATAGCAATCAAAAATTTCATGCAAAGGAAAGACCAATGCCAGTTTGAGGCATTTAAAGAGCAATTCAACTCACAGAAGACTCAAAGTAGTCTTTCAATTGTGATAAGGCCTCAGGAGGAATATGTTCTCAATCACTTGTAGAGATACAGGGGACCAATGAAGGAAAAATCCAGAGGAGTTCTGTAGTGGTAAAGTGACATCTGAAAAAATGTGACTTGGAAGAAGTGATTGAAAGGTCCTGGGACTGTTTAACTTAGATAAGAGAAGATTCATGGAAAACAGAGTGAGCAAACATCTGGCACCTAGGCTGCTGCTAGGAAGATCAGTAGGAGGAGGAATGCTGCAAGGGGTGCCTTTCAGAAGGCATTAGGATAAACCTTCTAGTACTAACCACTGTCAATCAGTCACCTGGGGAAGTTGTGGTATTAGCATCATGGGAGCATTTAAGAGCAGTTTAGACAAATCTCTTTCATGAATGACATAAACCAGGAATGGGCTGAATGACTTCTTTCCCTTTGCCTGCTCTCAGTGTGCAATCATTGTTAATACATATCCACTCCCTAGACTTTTGGCAATAGGTCTCTGAATGGGACAAAAAAAAAAATGGCCATTATCTCTGTGTCACAGGAGAGATCGGACTGAAAAACAGTCTGAGAGAAAGACCCAGATCCACGGCATCAAGAAGCCAAAATCCCAGGATGCCATGAGCAATCCCAAACAGATGGCACATGGCACTCACTGCTCTTGGGCAACCCTTGACAAATACTAATAGACATAAATGACACAGACTGAGGAGCTGTCATAACATTAGCTAGATAACCTATCACAGAAACTACCAAGTGGCTTGGTAAAATGTTACTCTTTCAGAGACAAAGATCGAAAAGTTTACATACTTTAAATTTTTCAACTAGCTTTTCTACAAAGACACTTGGAAGTCGTTTGCATGGGAAGTTCATCAATAAAAGGTTCCCCCAGTTGCAGCAAATACAAGTAGCTGTACCAGCCTCTGGTGTTTTTGAAATAGTCTGGACAGTTACATACATCTAGAAATTATTAGAATGCTCTGCTAGCCTATGATTACCGGGGGGAGAGGATTTGCAAGAGAGGAAGAAAGTGGCTAAGGATAGGGTAAACGGATGTCGAATACATACTTTATTGTTCCTTTTCTGCTTATTTTGTTTTGACTACTCTGGTTTACTGCCCCTTTTGAATGTGTCAGAAGCTATATCAAAATAAACACCCCTCCATAGAAAGGTGAGCTTGCAAGAGGTATGTAGGCTCTTTTTACATGGGGTCTATGATAAAAATTCCCTTACATATTCTAAGATTGTGAAGAAAAAGACTAACAATATCCGAGTGAACACATAAACCATGGTCCTCAAAGGGCAGCAAAGATCTGATGCCAGGGATATAACTGATCCAGGCAGGGAAATAATGGAAGTTTTCTCTTTTTAAAGGATAGTGGCAAAGCTATTCCTTTTTTTAAAGAGAAAGAATCAGAAAATCTAGAAAAGGGCTCTTGGGTAAAACAAGCAATCAAAGGTAGTGAATGCAGCAGTTTGAAGGAAGTGACAATACATAAGAAAAGTTTAGATCACCTAGATAAAAGTTGTTGATGACACTTAAATTCTTGCATCAAATTTAACAGTTTAGAACTGGGCTTCACTAAGTCCTGTAAATCACCAAGTTACACACTTGGACTTTCCTGAGACACAGATTTTCCATTTATAAACAGAACTCTTTGTGACTTTACACATTTCAGCAATGGAGTGGAAATCATTACGATGCTTTACATTTGTATTCTGCATCAATGGAAACAGAAAATTTACAGCCCGTGCATGTCTTCCTCTTTTTTGTTTTCATGTTGGGAAGAAGTGAGGGGCTTCACTTTGCAGGGCCCAGCTAGAAGTCAATAATAGCAGGAGCAAATCTCCTTGGAACACCAGCCACAGTTACATCACAAACTAAATGCACCACTTGGATTATCTGCTGTTTAAAATAGAACTCTTTAGTATGCTATCTATGTGAATAAAAGCATAAACATTTCAGCTATCAACTCATCAAAACCACTTGAGCAAGCATAAAATATCTTCTTGGCACCAGGTAGTCACTCCGTCCTCTTAACACGATTTCTCTCTTTCGAACTTACTCTTCAGCCACATGCTAATGGGTTCATCTTAAGATAGCAAAGCCATGCATGCTTTTAATATCAGACTTCCTTGCATTGGCAAGAACTACAGATTTTTTGCTGACAAGACATTTTTACAACTATATGAATGGTACATCTTTGTTTAGGGGAAAAAAATGAGGTGAGTAAGAATTCTGAACCACAAATGATGCCATGTGAGTCTAAACCAAGTACAAGCATTACAGACCACTTCACAAATGCAAATGAAGCAAAGTGAAGAACAAAATGAAAGTGCAGCTCATTCCCAAAAGTGCTTTCTTTGTGTTTTTTCTCTAAATAGCCTTCATTTTTTTGCAATTTGGTTTATATTTCCATGCTTATTTTCTTATTTTACTTTTTATTTTCTATGTTTACTACTGAGCAGGAGTATCTGAAGCAGAACAATTCATTTAATTTTTCTTATTTTTTAAATTTCTACCTATGTCCTTGGGTATTGTTATTTATTTGTTTCAAAGAATCAGGCATGGCCTCTAAAACCACAGTTCAAGCCCTCCCTGGGGCTGGTCACAGATTCCACCAGGCACAGACTGAAGTACTCACATGACAAATACTGCTAGTGATTGAGTGCATCATGAAGTGGAGTACAAGACTCCTTCTGCTACAAGAGGTCTGTGATGACAGGCTTACAAGGAAACAAGGATGTCTTCCCTTTTCATCCCTGAGACAAATCAGCATGGGTTTCCTCTGTTCTGGCCATCCACCAGAAAGTCCTCACCCATTACTCTTCCTAGTTGCCTTTACAGGCAAGTACATACGATTTTCAGTCCCCTAGAACATTAATGTCACCCCTTCAACTGCACTCGTATATACACACACCCTCTTCTCCTTCAACAGAAAGCAGAAAAATTAGAGGCAACTGGGGAGAGCAGATTTCTCCCTAAATCTTTGTTGCTGAAGACAGCAAAAGAGCTTAATGAGTGCCTTGGCAGAGAGCCCCTTGCTGGCTTGAGCTGGCTGCTACTGCGACGACAGCATCAGCACGGTTTTATTCTCAGCTCAGTCAGCACCTCCCCAGCAAAGGACTTCAATCACACCAGATGCTACATTCACACAGCAAGGGACCACTGTCTTCCTCTCTGTTCCTGCGGGTGACATACCAGAGAAGATCAGGGAGAAATACAAGAGAAATCCATGCCTGTCCTAGACTACTGTGGTCAGATAATTCCTTTTGGATTTGTATCAAATTCCATTTAATGTCATCCATTTCTGTGGTCTCTTTTTTCCCCCTGCCACCAAGGTCCTCTCAGCTGTCCCACTGACAAGTCGGCCTTTTTCTGATGTCCCCAAACGCCTGTATGGACACAGTATCAGATAAGCACTGGGATGAGTGACTGGGTTAACTGATAAAGTTGTTAATTAAAGCTCTGTTTTCAGCACTGCTGAAAGATTAACTGGGCCAAAATTTAGAGCACAGGGGAAGTTTTACTTTTAACAATATACACTGTTTATAAATAAAAGCCTCAAACAATTTCAAAGAAAATTGTGCCAAGAACCTTGCAAAAACATTTTACTCCTCAGAGAATTACACAAACGGTGCAATTCACTTTAAATCTTTGTAGGTTTAACTTTGCAAGTCTCTTGTAAACACTGAGGCTAAATCACTAAAAACACTATAGACTGAAAGCACAATCATTTTATAATCTTAACCATTCATTCCCAATTCCTAACATTTCAAACTGGCCAAAAATCAAAATTACTGGAAAATTGCAAGTGGGTTTAAAAATAAATTCTGTCTTCTCCGGTATAAGATTAGATATCCAGTTGCTGGTAGGACTGTACAGGTAAGATAATGAAATCATATTAGGATGGCAGTGACTACACAAATACTTATCTTAAACTATGAAATGCACCCGGTGTAAACTGCGTGTGTCTCAGAATGAGCTGATTAAGCCTGAACTGAATCCCTGTGCAGTCCATAGAAAGCCTGCTGCTTTTCTTTCCAGCACTGTCACAATCACCAAACAATTCATCATTACTGGTTGTATAAAATACTATGGAAAGTCTAATTACCATAAGCAGAGGTACTCCTGAAGTTTAAAAATGTTCTTCAGTACCCCAAGGGTGTGCACACCTGTTTTGTTACTTGTTCATAATACTCCCAGATGGAAAAACATGTAGGTAAACTGTGAAGCAGTGTGAGGAACTGAACTGAACTGTGATGAGCTGAAGTATCTGAAAATAAGCACAGTTTTCTAAGCATGTTTTTGATTTAAATGCTGCAACCATGATTATTTACTGTGAGGATAATAGAACAGATGGTGAACATTTAGCTGACCAATATTTACTGGTTGCATATGCAGTACATCAGGACTTTTATAAGCATCGAGGTAATGATTCTTAATCGCAGCTTGTTTTCTTGCTTTTAGGCAGGAACTGTTAAAAACAGAATGGAAAATGAAGGGTGATTACCACTTAAGGATTACACTTCTGCCTTGACTACCTTGCGTTTGATTTTTTCAGTTTTCATAACATAAACCTGGTCTGTCAGGTCACAATGAAAGCGCTCATTTATAGTCTATATTAAGTTTAATTAAACAATGGGTGATGCAAAAAATCTGATTGCATGTTCTGATCTGATCCCAGACTATAAAGACCGGAGAGAGGTGTCCAAAATGGCCCCATCTTTATTGATGAATTCTAAAGGTGCTTTGTTCTGGACTATTCATTTAAGGGCAAGCTTTAATTTGCTGAGACTGTGCTCTTTTGGCATTATCACTAGAGATACTAAAACCAAGGTCATAATCTACATCAATACACAGGATTTTAAAATGCCAGAGTCACCATTGATTGTGTTATTGCTGTGCTCTAATTACATTTTGAAACAGGTGGACTCATTCCTTCCACTTACCCCACAGCAGTTAATTGACCTCTTCTTGTTGTGTTTTCAAGCGCCGTTGGGATGTTTATACTGCAGCTGTGGTCTGCCTGTGATGACACAGTTTTGGAGAAAAATTAAAAGACACATGCGTCTTTCTTGGTAAAATGTCTGGCTTATCTTAAGTTGTTTTGCAACATAGATACCAACTATCTATCTATCTAAAGGCCTGGCTTACACCACCAAGAATGGAATATCTTCTCTATCCATGGAGCAAATACAGAACAGCATCACAAATACACTAAACTGAAAACACGAGGCCTATTCCCTAAGTTGGCCCCCAAAATGGAGCATGCCAGCTGGGACTACTGTGTGACCCCTCTTAATTCTCATTCACATTCATAGCAGCAATTCCATATTTCAACAACCCAGGCTGAATTTTGTAAGGTTTTGCCAGTCTTTTTCTTAATAAACTCTTATCTCCTTACAAAGCTCTGTATTCAGGTTCCAGTTTAATTTTTTAAAATATTTTTATTTCCTTCCTTTGCTTCCAGATAAATTTCTACTTCAATTTAAATAATTTAAATTTTTCTTCTTTAATTTCCAAACTAATTTATTTAGTTTCCAATTTTTTACCCCCTCCTGTTCCACACTGATGCCCACATCTTTTCAACTTTTAATCCTTACATATTGTTTTTTACTTAAGATTGCTGTCAGCTAAAGCACTCTAAAATTGTTTGAGAAGTAATTTCTTAGGGATGTGGAAGTGAAAGTTCCGTGGAGAGTTTTGTTAATAATTTTTACGCAGACTGTACAACATAATAATTTTATGACAGAAAAAAGAAAGCAATTAAATCAATAAGGCAGAAGAAATTATGGAAATTTATAGGTGTGGAGAGAACAGGTATTAAGGCTATTTAGATTCCCAAATTCTAAGAGAAAAACTCTAAAATAAGTACGTTTGCCTATTGCACAGAGTAGTGCAGTATGATGAAAAAATAATGAAGAATGAAATACACACACAGTAAGGAAGAACTCCCAACACCTAGGAGGACTGCCTTCAACCACAGACCTACAAAGAATGGAGAAACTCATTGGCTTACATCCATGTACAGATAAATTGACAACAATGACAGGGACTTGAAAATAGCAGAAAATAAATATACAAAATTTGGAGGTCATTTCTGTTGACAGAGAGATTCAAAACTTGAAGAATTCAACAAAATCTGTAGTTTCCCTGTCACATTTTCTTCACACCTTGTTGATTCTGTAATGTTGCAGAGCATTTTCAGGGCTGTCAGTAACAGAGGTGTAGGGAAGGGATTATTGTAGCAAACCTTTGCTCTGTCAGACACTTATTGTCACAGATGTCTGCTCCCAAGCACCTTCCTTATACCAGGCTGCCCTTCAGGTAAAAAACGTACGTGAGATTTTCCTCGACGTTTACACTTCACCTTTAACCTAGCTGAAGCTTCTAGGGATGGAGTAGGAGTAGCAGCAAACACTGTATGCACTAATAGTGGTAGAAGCCCTGAGGAAGCAATGCCCTGCTGAAATCAAAACAGGAGGCTGGCTAAGCAGAGTGTATTGCAACAGATAAGCAAACTCTGTCAAAATAGGAAAAATAGGCAAAGCACTGTAATTTTGAAGTCTTGCTTACGCAAAGGCTTGTTGAGTACCTTGCAACAACTGCTTTTCCTCTTAACAGTGGTTCTTACCTATGCAGGAGTTGTACTATCAGCTTCTGCAACACCATTTCACATGCCATCTCTTTCCCTCTAGTAGCAGCATGTGGCTGCATCCATCTCTATGATACAGCTTGGACCAAGACAAACATGACTTCTACCAATACTATGGACTGTACAATACATCACAAATGAGCAAACTATTGTCAACACTAGGAACTACCACTATATTTATGGTGACAACTGTGTATATCAAATGGGCAATTAAAATAATTTGTTACTTAAATAAATCAGCTTATTTTCTTTTACTTGTTTCTTCTCTGAATATCCAGTCAATTTCTAACACATAGGGGTTTCTTTGGAAGTGAGGAGCTTGTTTAAAGAAAAAAGAAGAAAACATTTAATTCTCCACTTTCCCTCAAAGCACTGCTCAAAGGAGCTGTGAATAAAACCCAGCTTTGAGTGCCTTCTCAAGCATCTTCCATGCTTTCTGACTCCACCAGATAAGTTTCACACATACCTTCCTGGGTAAGACATCATACATTTCATCTCCTGTCCTTGACACAGTGCTACCATGGTTTGATACCATCACTTCTTTAATGCTCTGATCTCCTATCTGGTTGATTACAAGTACACAGTTCATCTCAGACTGAACTAATAATCTTACAAGAGGTTCTATAAGACCAAATGCTGAGGCAGCTGGCTATATTTTCCAATTAAGTAATTCAGTTATGCTGTCTAGTCAGAAATTTGGTCCAACACTGTATATCACAGAACTGCATCTTTTATGGTGTACCTCACAAGAAGCCTGTGATCCTCTACTGTCTACATACCCCACACAACAAAGATTGTGCATATGGCAAAAAGCATTCAGCTTCGCTACTGCCTTCAGCAGGGTTACACCCGCCATGAGTTCATAACCTACGAAAATGGTAAAATGCACTCCTGGATCAAACATCCCTTCAAATGCTCTGACAGAGATCTGCCTTGTCATGACAGACTGGCTTCTATCAGTGCCTTCAGGGAACACATTAGCCACTTTCCTTCTAGCAGTAAGTAAACAGCCAGCCTTCGTGCATGGCCTCCAAAGGGAGGTTCTTTGCAGTCTTGTTTGTACTGACAGTTGCTATTTGCATACCTTTGAGAACAGCAGTGAGTTCCGCTCTCCATATAAGTCAATAGGCCTGCAAGAGTTATAAATCAGGAAATAATATTTCTTCCAAATAAGCCTAGAGTATTTAAAATAATCCTAAATAAGACAGCATGATTATTTCTCAAAATAGCAGGAGAATGGATTGACTGGAAAGCTGGATTTCAGTTTGTCCAGCTGTATGCAACAGAATCACTTTTGTTTTCTTGCAGCTGTTAAAAAGTTATCCATCTTAGTTTTCACCATGGAAAATTACCAAACTCAGGGCTAGTCATGAATGGCACTAGAGTCAATTTAATAGAGACAAAAATATGTCTGAGACAAAACTGATTTAGAGAAAGAAATGATTTATAATGCTCTTTCCCCAGTTTCGGCTTTTCTTTCCACTACAGTCACTTTAAGCTCAAATATCTGTCACACAGCTGTGTGTGCCAAAAATCTGGCACACAGCTAAAAGAGGCCTCCATGGCCTGTTTGAAAAGACAGGAGAAAAAAGAGTGCTCAGGTATTAGAACAAAAAAATTTAAATAAGTCTCCAAATATGAAATAAGTATTTATGTATTTTCTTTTTCTACCACACATGACCAACATTACTGGAGCCTTTTCCCAACTGAGCAGAAAAAAGGCAGTCTTTCCTGTGTGCTCAAACAATTCCTCTGTCCCTTCTAGCAGACAGCAAACCCCATAAAGCCAAAAGATATAAGATAGCAAAACAGTATTTGGGGTTTTTTTTCCTACTGAAATCCCATATTTTACCAAACATTCTTCTGTGAAAGCATAGCAGTATTTAACAAGTAAAATAATGCTATGAGGGAAAGATGTACACCTGTCATCCTCTCCATTGCCTTCATCTGCACCAGTCTAATCTAGATTTCCAGCCTTAGTCCATTTATCTCAATTTAGGACAGTTTAATCATCTATTTACCAATTCTACAGTAGAATTCTAAAATACCACTGCAAAACAGCATGCTTGGATCATCACAGTAAATTATTCCCATGGTGGCATTTACAAGTGAAAACTGAAATAACGTTTTAAGTGCCTTTTTCCCCTTTTTTCTTTGATGCAAGTGTTATGCTGCTTGGAAATGCTGCCAGACTTAGCATTGGGTGGAGTCCTCCACTGAGCAGAGACCAGATCATGGGAGAGGTAACAAAAGAATTCAGTCCCATGATAAATTAAATCCTTGGCCTCTCTTCTCAAAGAGTCAGCAAGGATCTCAGCTAAAGCCAAATATAGTAGCAGTTTTTCTCTGTGATGCAAATCCATCTTCATGATGATTTGGACCGAGACAATCTAAGAGGCTTTCAGTCAGCTACAAATTGAACTTTTTGAAAGAAAAGAAGTCAAACTGAGATTAAAAAGGTCAGTAAAAGAAAGAATTACACTACAGACCATTCAAGAAAAGGCCTGGGCTCTGGAGTACGTGAGAGCTCATCAGCTTCTCCAGTGACTTGTACAGAACCTGAACAGCATGAAGTGGGTTACCAATTGACAAGAACCATTTGTAAATACATCAGGAAGTCGCCAGTGTGTAAGTACCACTAAAACAGGGAGTCTGTGGTGGAAAAACTTTATGCTGCAGCAGTGTGTCATGCTCGCACTGAAATGACCGACCACGGTCCTCCTTTGTTAATATACAGACTGGAAGTGTAGTTCTGCACTGGAGTCCATCCACATTATCCCAGGAATGACTCCTCCTTTGGGAAATGTCGTTCTGACATATCGTTTACTCATATCCTTGCTTGCTTGAGAAAGCAGTCAAGATCCGTTGGTCTCTGATAATCTATTTTTACTGGAAAAGTGGGTTTTCTACCAGTAAGGTCATTGTTTTGACAAACTGTGTAGAGAAGCCAGTGGAGGGTGGAGAGTATGCAAACTATGCCACTCCCAGCTGAAGAATGTGAGCAAAAGAACGACAGACACCATGATAAAAGTTGATCGTGTCAGTAAAAAGGGCAAACCACTACCACATGCATGATGAAAAGTCAGGAAAGATGTTGTCCAAAACAGGACTCCCAGGAGAGATGAGATCACACTAAGCGGGGGAGGAGGGTATGTACAGGATGTTGTTTTGTAACTGTCTAGTGTTTTCCAGAGTAAAAGTGATTGTGGCTTGGCTAAACCCAAGTTTCTCGCCTACCCAACTGCTTTATCCCTAAAGACTAGAAACAAGAGCTCCACCACCAGGTAGGCTCTCTAGAAATGCATCCAAGCAACACGGTGCCAGAACTGACTGCCCGAGTGTTGTGGCATTGCCTCAGAGCCCTGAGAGGTAGACCTAGACTGACCAATACCCAAAACCCAGAAGTTCAATCAAATTGATTTGGTCATAAGACATCCACTCTCACAGGAAGGAAAGGACTTCACTGTAACATCCTGCTTCCAAGCTAGGTCTTCATTCAAAGAAAGTCAATTCCCCTTTCCTAAGGAACTGACAGACTAACAATTATGTCATTCTAAGAGTCTGGAGCATTTTCATATAATATTTCAAGTGCTCCGTAATTTGTTAGATTCTTTATTTATGCTAAATTGCTTTTGTAGGGGGAGAGCTTTAGAAGAGATTTTAGTAATTTTTAACTCTCCTGGCAGTAAATTAATCCAAGCTGCTCTTAGAGGCTCTTCTCCTTCCTTTACTGACTTCTCATCTCTCATGTACTATCCGCTCTCCTGGAAATTCTATTATCTTAATCTCAGGGTATTCATTTCATTTGCCAGTATTGCATTTCTTATCTTTTACACTCTTGACTTCACTATGTAATCGTTAACATTTCTCCTCCACATTTAATGTTTGATTCCATGGCTGTATCTCCTCCTTGCTTTGCATTACTTTTCCTAGTTCTCTGTTTCATAAGGCCTTCTAGTCTGTTAGTTTTTGCAGAGTCAGCTTCCTTGAAGGACTCAGCCTCTGTTTCCATTACTGTCAATGATCAACTCTGTTTAGAGTATCAGTATTGATACTAATTATTCTTTTATTCTATATCTTTTGTTTATCCCTTCAAATATTTTATTCCTTCTTGTCAACTGCTCTGTCATGCTACTAAACTTTCCTCTGGAACAACATGGTAGTTTTATTTCTCTAATTTTTATAGTCTCACTGTTGGGTTAATAATAAGTCTAGTTAAGTTCTAAAAACTAGCATTCTTGTACCCATTTTTATTAATATTCTGTTGTAGTTTAGGAATGGTACTCTCCAATTTAGTGTTCCCACTGAAACCACACCAAACCGTGCAGCACTGCTCACTCCTCCCTCCCTGCCTCCCTCCCTCGAGGCAGGTTGGACAGGAGAATTGGAGGCACCAAAGGTAAAGACCGCAGCTTGAGATAAGAACAATATACTGGAAACAGCAGTGAGATGAGAAAATTAGCAGTAACAGTGCTGCCTTTTGGCCTTTTTAGGTTTTTCCTCTGCCACAGACGCCAGCTCAGAGGGCTCTAGGACCTGCCACAGGCAGAAGGGTCCCGAGTGGGGTGTGGGTGACTCACGAAGAGGCGAAGCTGCCCTGGGAGAGATGCCTGCAAGAAGTAGTGAAATGAAGGCGAAGGAGGCAAAGGGTCGTGGGAGGGGGTCTCCCTGTAGTCTCTGTTTATTGTGAGGGAAGGCGAGGGGAACCAGGAGGAAGACTGGTGGGGGGAGAACTCCAAAGAACTGAGGGCTCACAGGGGGTTTTGAGGGGGGCAGAAGGGGAGGGATCCAGGGTCCGCAACCAGTGGGGAAACAGGGAAGGGATAACAGGCATTCTGAGGGTCCGATTAAAATGTGCAAGGGGAGGGTACAAAGAACTGTAACCAATAACACATCAAACTGAGGAGAAAATTCTGGAGTACATACATCTACGGGAGAAAGGGGCAGGGAAACTTACAAATCAATCAGGGAAACAGAACTGGGGTACATTAACACAAAATGCATCTTGGGAGAAGCCTTTCCCTGTATTCCAGCCTGGGAAGGATTTAACAACCGACCCACCACATAACAGTAACAGTAACAAAAGAGCACAAGAGAGGCAGTTGATTCTCATGAAAATGCTCACCACTATACCATGAGGAACGCAACAACAGCTGGCCCTCGATACCCTGACTTGGAAGGGACTCCCTCCACCATTCCCAGAAAATGAGGTGAGGTGCTATAGAATAACCTCTGGATCCTGGCAATGCCCCCTCCTGGTTACTGAAAACATTAACCCAGTCCTGGCCAGAATCAGGATGTGGTTCTACACCGAAGTGTTAGACATGTTAGACGTGTTAGAAATGGTTCTTAATTCAGTTAGAAAACCAAAGCACAAAAGTGAAACAATGATCAGTTGAAACAAATTTCACATCACTTGTTTTATACTCAAATCCATTACCTTGCCTTGTATGAGAGAAATAACCCTCTGAAACCTCTCTGTTCCCTTATTTTCTAGGTTTTCTTGTTTCTACACATTCTCTGATATCATAATGCTTAAAACCACTGAAGGCTTTGTAATTAGACTTTTGAAGTCTGCAAACTTCGACAGATACACAGCAGGATTTCATATTTCTGTTTTTCTGTTTCCTATCCCAGTCTCCTATAAAGCTAGCATGCACTACTAAAATGTACTTTCCTTGTGAAAACTATTTCTTGCTGTCTTTATTTCAAGGTTCTGTCTGTCTCTGTTACTTTTCATCTGCAAAGACCTGCGTATATCTCTGCCTACTTGCCGTTTTTGTTTCTCTCTTTGCTATTGATGTCATTTTGGTAATTACCACATGGGAGGAAGTTGTTGTATTATTTTGGTTTACCAACTGCAATAAAGTACCTTTCTGAACAAAGGAGTTTGGGGCAAAAAGTGTCTTGCTTTTTTCACAACTTACTATATTAATTTATTACTATTAAGCAAATTATTCCAAATTACTATACACTTTCAGTTATAACAGTTCTATGATTAATTACTTGGCACAATCAGAGCTCTGAGAAAGTTATTTTGTTTTCTTGTACACCATGCATGAAACAATTTTTAACCCAGTCATACAGTACCTATCAATGTTTAAAAGGATCTTCAAAGTCTTTTAGGGTGACCCATTCCTCAGGTGCCCAGGAAGGTTTCAGAGACCCTGCACAGAATATGTGTGAGTCTCACTACACTCACAGCATCTATTGACCTAGGGACCAAAGATAGCCTAAGGATGGAACAAAAGTGTCTGGTGTCTTGGGTTCAGCTCTCGTAGTTCCACACTAATTGGAGATTAAATGTCACTTGGCTGAGGCATCAAGTTCAATGAGGGTGCAAGAGCATCAAGCAAAGCAAAATGTTTGTTATCCATCTGACTTTCCAAGAGCACAAAGAGTGGGACCAAATGTTTTGCTAGCAAGATGGATCCAAAGGCAAATCATCAAGACATACAGAGTGCATATAAGGACAGTCTGCCTTGAAGAACAGAGTACCTTACACATCATTAGGACCACACCATGCATGTAATGACCTAAAGAGGTGGATGAAACAGCACAAAAGGTTCACACAAATATTAACTAATCCATATGCATTTCTTTTCTGGCTGTGTCTGGACTCATTGCAACAAGAATCCAAAGCATACAGTTGTCCAACATTAAAATACATATAAAAACTGTCACAGCTTATCTACTGATCTGACCCAGTCAGCTGAAAGCAATTTTATAGTGTTGTAATCATAATTTAGATTTATAACTGAAATACTTACTAGACTGCTTTTGGGGACAGTTACAATAGACAGCCAAGATCAAATATTTGATAAGATTTCATGGCCACAACAGCATGTAAAGAAAGTACAGGCTGCAACCTCACAGTCATGCAGTAGTAGACCAAGGTGAAGGTTTTCCAGACGTCCAGATCAAAGAAGAATGCAACTCCCTCGCTCAGTTAACAGATACACCCAAACTGGAGGAACGGCTAAAGAGGAGCAGTGCATTTTCCTGTAACTGAAAACAGCTTCCAAACCCATTATCAGCTGTGGGCTGTATTTTCAGTTCCCACCAAGCTCACAGGGGAGAGCAGAGCCTCTATTTGGAGACTTCTAGTCCTTTTCACACTTTGGCAGTGCAGGAGAGAGAGAGAAGAGCGTAGAACATAAAATGGATTCCTACCTACTGTCTTACTTTTCACTCTCAATGTGCATAAATAAACTTTCATTCTTGGAGTGCCCCTTTAGGCCTAATCAATAGAATACCTCTTTTTGTTAATTTGGGGGAAAGAGAGTGTGGGGTCTGAGTGAAGGAAGAGCAGGGGACATTCAGACATACTAAGCTGGAAGGTCACACACCATAGGCCACCAAACAAAGAGTGGCATTGCTGGGAATAAATCAGCATCACATCTCAGAGCCCTTTTCCATACCACGACACAGCCCTGAATTAATGTAGTTAAGTTTTTGACACAAGAGAGGACATTTGAAAATGAGAAAATTCAACTGTATAGCTAGAAGAGCTATACCATTTTGATTTTACTCAGCCGTGAGAAGGTAGTTTTTATGTCTATGAAATTGGCAAGACTATCCTGCCTATGAATGCAAGAGTAAAATTTTTACATTCTTTGTAAAAGAAAAACATGTACCAAGAGCTAAGCTCAGAGATTCTAAAGAGAGATGATTTTCCACTGGGACCTGAAATGAAACTATCACTACAAATTTATTAGATTTGGAAGTGGCATAAACAAAGATTCCAAACATTTATTACGATGGACTCAGTAATGTTCATTACCATCTGTTGTTAATGGCTACAGAGAGAGTTTTTTAGCCTGCTGGATGCACAGAACATTAGTGGCCTTCAGTCAAGGAGGTCAGTCAAAAGCATTGCTTTGGATTAAAAACGGCTCATAGGCTACTCCGATTTTTGTCCCAGCTGCCCAGAGTTCCAGTGCTGTTGTGGCAGCTATCAGTAAGAGATACAGAATCATATCAACCGTTGTTTTCACCATCAGTTTGCAATTCCTGAAGACTTGTTTCATCTTTCTCTGGAAAAATTCCCTAGTAAGAAGTGAAGTCCGTTGCTCTTCTGCTTACTAGTCACATCATCACATAAAGCAGGAGAGGGAGTCATATTTGGTAGCAAAAAATTTCCAGAGAGATGACCAGCAAAGGGAGTGAAGACAGGGGCCTGCAGTTCTCAGTGACATTGTATCTTTGCTAATCTGCATTTACGTCCCACGGACATTAACAGATTTTCATCTACAAGAGTGGTATTCTGTCATGCTATGTGGCCTCTTTAAGTTACACGAGCTGCTGTAGTTTTCTGGTGCCTTGCTTGATAACAAGAGAGTTTGCAAACAAAATCTCTTTTTGGTCCTTACAACATACTGTGCATTTTTCTCTTTCATCTCTGGATTGAAATTTCTAAAGAAATTAAATGAGCAGGGCAAAGCAAATCAGCAGAGCATAATGTGACCATTAGCGTTACTGTGAACAGTAGTGTGTGCATTTATGAACCCGTCACATTAGACCAGACACGATTCTCTCATCAAAGGTTTCAAAGTCGAGCCTGAATACTCAACTGACTTTCCCAAGATGGGATTCTCCCACTCTCAAAACAACCATGTCATTTCTGTCTGTGCTGGAGAACCCCCTCATATAATGCCACATCAAGTATCATTAGTTTTCATTACTGAATCCAACTGCTCCAGCATCAAATTCTCTGGTGAGTTCCAGTGTGGCTGACTTGCTGCCTCGCAATTTGCTGACAGAGAACATTAAGGCATCTTTTCTGTGGGTATTAGGACTGCTTCTAAGTTCATTTACAGTTCCAGTGAACTGTAATCCAGTGCAGCCTAAAGGCTGAGAGCATTTACTGGAGAGCTGTATTCCTAAATCAAGCACTGGGTTATTGTGCTGGCACATTGCTTAACATTTCAGATAATCTTTCATCTAAACTTAACATCACTATATTTATTACACTTACTTCACAAGAATTTTGTAAAGCTTAATTAATATTTGCGAGTCTTCTGTCTTAGATAACAGTCCCTGTTGAAATGCAAAGTATTATCACACATATTAAAAGTGCTTCACAAATTTATAGCTATATCTAACAAGTAGTGTTGGAATCATGTTAGGGCACTTTTGTTATCTTGTCAAGAGAAGCTAGACTGCTTGCACAACTAATAAAACTACCAGTGTGATGAACCTTTCTGCTCTTATGTCATAAAGATTTATGCCATATTTTAAAATGTGGAAATTTTTTTTCAGTTCACAGATTATTTAGGGCAAGGCAACGCTTTTCACCGGTCAATTTTTATTGATAAAGTTCAAAATATGTTCTTCTCCAGTTTAGTGGAACGTCACCCTTGTTAGATCCTGCTTTCTTACTTCCGTGTTTGAAGTCCTGCACAAAGTCAAAGGATGAGGTGTGACATGTAGGAAAAAATGTTATGGGCTTTAGCAGTTCATGGTGGTCAGATGCTGTCTTGGGCATAGGGACCATGAAATGATAGAGTTTTTGCTTCTCACCAAAGTAAGAAAGATAATCAACAAAGCCTTTACCTTCCAGAGGGCAGCCTTGGCCTGTTTGGGATACTGCCTTGGAGAGTCCCTTGGGAAATAATCCATAGCAACAAGGAAAGACTGGAAATACTTTAAGAAGGAAATCTTAAAAGAACACAGAAGTAGGCCATACCTATGTGCTGAAAGACAAACTGGTGAGGAAGAAGACTGGCCTGCCTGAACAGGGAGCTTTTGCTGGAACTCAGAGAGAAAAAAGGGGTTTATAACCTTTGGAAGAAGGGGCAGGTGACTCAAGAAGTGTACAAGAATGTCATTAGGCCATGCAGAGTGAAAATTAGAAAGGAAAAAGCTCAGCTAAAACTCCCTCTGGCCACTGCTGTAAAAGGTAATAAAAAGTGGTTTTTATAAGTACATTGACGACAAAAAGATGGCCAAGGAAAATTCTCCATCCTATATCGGACATGCAGAGCAACATTGTCAAGAAAGATGAGGAAAAGGCTGGAATACTTAATGCCTTCTTTGCCTCAATCTGTAAGAGAAAGACTGGTGATCCTCAGGGCAACTGACCTCCCGAGCTGGTTGACAGGGATGGGGAGCAGAATTAATTACCCATAAACCCCAAAGTAGTAGTCAGTGACCAGCTGCATCACTTAAACACCCACGGCTCTAATGGATTGAACAGAATTCACCCGAGGGTACTGAGGGAGCTGGCAGAAGAATTTGCCAAGCCACTCTCCATTCTTTATCATGAGTTCTGGCTACCCAAGCAGGTCCCAGTTGACTGGAGGCTGGCTATTGTGATGCCCAAAAGAAGGGACAGAAGAAGAATCCAGGGAACTACAGGCTTTTCATCCTGACCTCATTGTCAGAGAAGGTTATTGAACAGATCATTCAGAGTGACATCATGCAGCACATACAGAACAACCAGGGGATCAGGCCTCAGCACAGGTTTAGGAAGGGCAGGTCCTGCTTGACCAACCTGATCTCCTTTGACGACCATGTGACCCTCTTGGTGAGTGAGGAAATGGCTATGGATGTTGTCTACCTGGACTTCACTAAAGCCTTTGACACTGTTTCCCATGGCACTCTCCTGGAAAAGCTGGCAGTCCATGGCTTGGACAGATACACTGTTCACTGGGTTAAAATCTAGTGGGATGGCAGGGCCCAGAGAGAGGTGATAAATTGATATAAATCCAATTGGTCACAAGTAGTGTTCCCCAGGGCTCAGTGCTGGGGCAAGTCCTGCTTAATATCTTGTGTGATGATCTGGATGAGGTGGTTGAGCATACCCTCAGTCACTTTGCAGATGACACCAAGTTGGGCAGCAGTGTTGATCTGCTGGAGGGCAGGAAGCCCCTGCAGAGGGATCTGGACAGGCTGGATCCATGGGCTGAGGCTGATAGTGTGAGGTTCAAGAAGGCCAAGTGCCAGATCCTGCTCTTGGGTCACAACAACCCCAGGCAGTGCCACAGGCTGGGGCAGAGGGGCTGGAAAGCTGCATGGTGGAAAAGGACCTGGGGGTGCTGGTGACAGCAGCTGAACATGAGCCAGTCTGTGCCTAGGTTCAAGAAGGACAATGGCATCCTGGCCTGGATCAGCAATGGTGTGGCCAGCAGGGCCAGGGCAGGGATTGTCCCCCTGTACTGGGCACTGGTGAGGGCACACCTCAAGTGCTGTGTCCAGCTTTGGGCCCCATGGAACAAGAAGGACATTGAGGTGCTGCCAGAGGACAACAGAGCTGGTAAAAGGTCTAAAGGACGAGTCCTGTGAGGAGCAGTTGAGGGAGCTGGGGGTGTTAGCCTGCAGAAAAGGAGGCTCAGTGGAGATCTTATCACTTTCTACAGCTGCGTGGAAAAAGGTTATAGCCATGTGGGGGTCATCCTCTTCTCCAGGCAACCAGTGGCAGAACAAGAGGAAATTACCCCAAGCTGTGCCAAGGGAGATTCAGGTTGGACACCAGGATGAATTTCTTCAGAGAAAGGGTTGTCAAGTATTGGAATGGGCTGCCTCGGGAACATGGTGGAGTCACCGTCCCTGGAAGTGTTCAAGCAACAATTGAACATGACACTTGGTGCTGTCTATGGTTTAGTTGACCAGATCATGTTCAGTTAAAGGCTGGACTCGATGATTTCAGATGTCTTTTCCAAGGTAAATGATTCTGTGATTGCTTGGGACAGTATACAATGGTAGCAATGATAGAGTAGCTAACCGTAGAAAGACAGCTTTTATAAAATAAACTGTATCCTCCCTACTGAAATTATTTCCTATTTCAAAGAGCAAGACTAACAGCTGAAGGTGCTTGCTTACAGCATTGCCCAGATAGTCAGGGACTGAAAATAGCAATGCAATGCAAATGATTAGTTTTCAACCTGAAAAAATTCCTAACTACAAAACAAAGAAACAAAAAAAAAACTGATCTGCTTTCACAGACCTCCAGGTTGGCCATTTCTGTTATAAGTGATGTGAAAAATTCCTTTCTTACCTTTACTCTTTGCTGTTAGCTAAGCTGAACGTCTATCACACACATTCACCTCATAATCACAAATAAGATCATTAAAAAGATCATTTTAGCCTTCATGCAGTGGGGAGAATCACCTAGTGAAATTAACTGATGGGAGTCAGAAGACTGAGTTCCTGTTTTATCTGTATAAGGGACAAATAATCTTGTGAGAACTGGAAAAAACTGCATTGCCAATTCCTAGCAGGCTCCCCATAAGATTCACAGTAGTAAGATTATCCAAATACGTGTGAATACACATAATCCAGTGTGTCCACCCAGTGTTATAGGTGCAGCCAGTAGCCATCTTGCTGCTCTACAGACATAGTGCAATAACATAAACAAGTTTATCATTTGCACTTTGAGAAAATACTGGAAAATCAACTTGCAAACACTGGGTAGCCATATATGCAACTACTTCTGAGTACTGCTTGTGGCTTGAAAATTAGTAGTATTTAATCAAAATATGACAAAACTTTTAATCATCATTTTTTATTGGGGAAGAAGGAGGAGGAAAGGAAAAGTAGGAAGGTAAGGAGAAGTTAAGGTAATTCTGCTTACGCTGTAGGAATTTACGGGCCTATTTTGAATGGATGATGTGGGTTTAAATCAGTCCCTGCCTTTTGCCCAGGCCTCTGGCAGCAGACAGTAGTGTTATTGAGGAGGCCAGCATCCCAGAATCCACTCTCATTTGCAAGTTCTTTAATAACGGCTGATTCAGTCTATTATAGAATGAATTATTTATTAATAGACACAAAGCTAGCAAACATAAAACTTAAAACAGACTATTACTACACAGGGATAAGACAAAAAGGGAATACTAGTATAATATACACAGAGTTAAAGATACCATTAAATTTGCAGGTAGCTAAGAAATAGTATAACTTAGGATCCAATGTTTCTTACCACTGAATTGTTGAAGGGGCAGACATCGAAATCCTTTCCCTCAATTTCTGGAAAAGTAACCGCAAAATCTGAGTCCCGACTTTGGGAAGAAATCCTCTCACATGTTCCCAAGGAGCATGTGAGAGACTTCTGCCTCTGTGATAAACTGTAGTACTTTTATAGTGTAAAAACAGGCCTTTTGGTCACCTATGCTTTTTATCTCTTCCCACATCTGTTAAGTTGGCAGACTTTTTGGCACCAAGAGATGCTACCCGCTGTGCCTTGCCCACCTGGGTTATCTCTCCTATCTGCACTAGCCACCTGTGGTGGGGAGAGGGGTGATATTCCCTACCACAGGGCCCTAAGTAATCCAAACAAAACTGTGTGATTGTTCTCATCTTCTTTTTCATGTGTTAGCAACTCACAGGTTTTTATCAAGAATATTCAAGTATATTATCATTTTCTCAAAATCACAGCTCATGAAGAATCTTAGTTTACGGCTTACAAGAGGGGCATTAAGTCCTTACCCTAAACACTCAGCTTGTATGGAAACCCTGATATGCCCAAGAAATTAATCTTTCCTACAGAATTTAAGCAGACAGAATCTCCCTTTACAGGCCTCCAAAGACACTTCTTGATGGGAAAGATATCCTGGAAGACGTCCTGATGTGGTTAAAATGAAGCCACAGGTTAGATGACCTGGGCACAAAATGAAGTTTCTCATGCTGAGGTTTAAAAAATGCTTAAATGTCCCTTATATCTAAAAGTTCAAAGTCCAAAGGGAAAGCATGGGGCATTTTATGATGCATCAAGTCACAATTTTTAAGTTACTCTCATTATTTTTGAAGTCTGTTTATTTAACATCCAGAAGTACTGCATAAGCTCTTGGATAAATATTTTGGCTCTCAAGTATGGCCCATCACATGTCTTTCTCTTTAAATGAAGACTGAGCAGTTCCTTTGCTTGATGACATTAATGGCAAGTGAGCAAAAGGCTGTCTGAGAGTAACAAGGGCTGACCACATGCTTCCATGCACTCTCAAAGCCGAAAGGGAATTCAGTGTGTTTGGATGAGCTGCAGTGTGTTTGGTGGCTGATGTTTACGGCCTGTGCCGTCTCGAGAAACAAAATGTGAGTTAAACACAGAGGAATTTTCTTCTGTAATTTCAGTGTTGATGATAGGGATTTCAATGCTGCCATGTGGCTGACCAAAAGTTCTGCTCACTATGAGCATGGGTAAACACAAACACAAGCATGTGAGGCTTTGCAAAAGCCCTGAGCAGGGATTTTATTTTCTTTTTTAAAAGTCAGTGAATTTACAGGTGTATCTCAACCACTTCTGAGAGTGCCCCTGCCACTATGTTCCTCTCCAACAGCAGCTTTGTGTGTTTTGCCTGCCTTGGTCACAAAGCCCTGTAGAACAAGGGCCTAGATTCTCCCCATTTTAAGATGTTAAAAATGGACTGTCATAAGGCCATCTGGTATATTCCTTGAAAGGAATTTGGAACATATTGTTTACTGGATGTTAGCAGCTACTTGAAATTGAACTTTTTCTGTGTGTATACATTACCATCCTCCAATCCCACAGGAATTATACACAAATATCCAGTTCTACTGATGGAAAACATGACAGGGTGCATTTGGCAAGGATTTTTCATTTAGAACTGATTTTCTTGCCAGGAGGTTTCAATGCTCATGCAGTATTGTTCATATGGCACCTACCCTTCTGCAAACCATCAGTGTGGCTGAAAAAGCTCCCTGATTGCATCATTTTTTTTTATTTTCTTGCCATTTAGTAAAATTTTCCTCTGATGAGAAAAAGGTAGGATTCTTTGCCTCAGCCCCATTAAACTTTCTCACACAGCCTCCTGTCCCATTTTGAATGGATTTATTGGAAAAAGTCAGATGTAATAAGAGGAAGAATGGCCCAAACCAATGATTTTTGGCGTTTTCCATTTCTGGATCTTCAAAGTTTATGCAGAGAAGATGGGAGACATGCATGACAAACATAAGCTAAGCAAAGCCTTGATTTCATTAACTGTCTTTCACAGACTCCTCATAGAAAAACACTGTCCTAAATCATTAAATCACAGAGCTTAACTCATCCAGTATTTTTCTCTATAAAGCCAGGAGGTTAGACCTGTGCAGGATTACTGCCCATGATTTGGTTCACAGGGCCTTTGCAGGTAGTTATTAACAAAATCTTATCACAGAATAAAGGAAAACACATTCAAAGAGACATTTGTCCATACGGCCTCAACCTCAGGAGTACCTCACAGTTTATAGGTTGTGTATGTATGCTATACATATATGTGGTCCACTCCTTTTTAACAGTGGAGAATTAAAGAGCAAAGGAATACCTTTCCATGTATTTGCAGGAACCTAATTCCAAAGGAATTAGAAGCACACCAGAAATTTTCACTTCACAGTGGAGAGAAGCTTCACAAGATATGATGTGAAGCAAGATGCTCACATAGAACTATTAATCATAGAATATGCTGAGTTGGAAGGGACCCATCAAGATCATCGAGTCCAACTCCTGGCCTGCACAGGACACCCCATGTGTCACACCATGTGCCTGAGAGCATTGTCCAACTGCTTCTTGAACTCAAACAGGCTTGGTGCTGTGACCACTGCCCTGGACAACCTTTACAGTGCTCTGGGTGAAAAACTTTTTCCTGACAACCAAACTAAACCTCCTCTGACTCAGCTCCAGGCCATTCCCTTAGGTCCTGTCACTGGTCACAAGAGCAAAGAGATCAGTGTCTGCCCCTCCACTATCCCTCGTGAGGATGTTGAAGACCACAATGAGGTCTCCCCTCAGTCTCCTCTTCTCCAGACTGAACAGACCAAGTGACTTCAGCCAGTCCTCACACCACTTCTTCACCTCCGGACCCTTCACCACCCTCATGCCCTCCTTTGGACACTCTCTAACAGCTTAATGTCTTTTTTATACCGTGGCACCCAAAACTGTCCCCAGCACTCGAGGTGAGGCCATCCCAGTGCAGAGCAGAG